>WNWK01021803.1:0-33567 GCA_009830355.1 Cherax destructor | reverse complement strand
CACAGTGTCCGGCGACAGGGAGGAGCTGCTGACCACAGAGAGGAGTACAAGAACGGCAAGTACAGGGACATAAGCCAACAGTATCAATTTGTCCCAGTGGGATCAGAGACCTTGGGAGCGTGGGGAAAAAATGCAACACGTTTCCTTAAAGAACTGGGTTCCAGACTCATCGACACCACCAGGGACCCAAGGGCAGCCACGTTCATGTTCCAGCGTCTCAGCGTGGCCATCCAGAGGGGAAACGCATGCTGCATACTTGGCTCGCGTCCGGCTTCGGAGGAGCTGGAGGAGATTCATAATCTTTGATATATTGTACCATTTTATTCATGTTCATGTTTTCCATTGATGTGTTCTGTCTGTTAATAAAGCATTCCATGATCATATATAGGGAGTGGTAGGAGAAGAAAATATTCAAGCAGCTCCGGGGAGAACCTCGAGTTTTCCCTGAGGTACGTTTATTGTCTTCTCTGAGGATGAGGGTCCCCAGTACAGTTCCAGAGGTGGTACCTCCCTATATAATATATATATATATATATATATATATATATATATATATATATATATATATATATATACACACACACGTAAATGTCTTTTTTCTGTCTCATAAACACGCTGGATAACAGGTATGTCTTGCTACTTCTACTTACACTTAGGTCACACTACACAGGCATGCACATGCATATATATACATACACACATCTAGGTTTTTCTTCTTTTTCTTAATGGCTTTTCTTTATTTTCTCTATTGTCCATGGGGAAGTGGAAAAGAATCTTTCCTCCGTAAGCCATGCGTGTTGTATAAAGCGACTAAAATGCCGGGAGCAATGGGCTAGTAACCCCTTCTCCTATACACATTTACTAAAAAGGAGAAGAAGAAAAACTTTATAAAACTGGGTTGTCTGAATGTGCGTGGATGTAGTGCGGATGATAAGAAAGAGATAATTGCTGATGTTATGAATGAAAAGAAGTTGGATGTCCTGGCCCTAAGCGAAACAAAGCTGAAAGGAGTAGGCGAGTTTCAGTGGGGAGAAATAAATGGGATTAAGTCAGGAGTTTCTGAGAGAGTTAGAGCTAAGGAAGGGGTAGCAATAATGTTGAAGGATCAGTTATGGAAGGAGAAGAGGGAATATAAATGTCTAAATTCAAGGATAATGTGTATTAAAATAAGGGTCGGATGCAATTGGGTCATAATAAGTGTGTATGCACCTGGAGAAGAAAGGAGTGTAGAGGAGAGAGAAAGAGATTTTGGGAGATGTTAAGCGAATGTATAGAGCAGGATAGCAGATGAACAAGGGGCTTTAGGAAAGGTAGGTGGTGTGTAGACCAAGTGTTTACAGTGAAACATATAGCTGAACAGTATTTAGATAAGGGTAAAGAGGTTTTTGTGGCATTTATGGATTTGGAAAAGGCGTATGACAGGGTGGATAGGGGGAAAAGCAATGTGGCAGATGTTGCAGGTGTATGGAATAGGAGGTAGGTTACTGAAAGCAGTGAAGAGTTTTTATGAGGATAGTGAGGCTCAGGTTAGAGTGTGTAGGCGAGAGGGAGATTATTTCCCAGTAAAAGTAGGCCTTAGACAAGGATGTGTGATGTCACCGTGGTTGTTCAATATATTTATAGATGGGGTTGTAAGAGAAGTGAATGCGAGGGTCTTGGCAAGAGGTGTGGGAGTTGTCACAGTTGCTTTTTCCTGATGACACTGTGCTTTTGGGAGATTCTGAAGAGAAGTTGCAGAGGTTGGTGGATGAATTTGGTAGGGTATGTAAAAGAAGAAAATTGAAAGTGAATATAGGAAAGAGTAAGGTGATGAGGATAACAAAAATATTAGGTGACGAAAGATTGGATATCAGATTGGAGGGAGAGAGTGTGGAGGAGGTGAATGTATTCAGATATTTAGGAGTGGACGTGTCAGCAGTTGGGTCTATGAAGGATGAGGTGAATCATAGAATTGATGAGGGGAAAAGGGTGAGTGGTGCACTTCGGAGTCTGTGGAGACATAGAACTTTGTCCATGGAAGTAAAGAGGCGAATGTATGAGAGCATAGTTATACCAACACTCTTATATAGGTGTGAAGCATGGGTGATGAATGTTGCAACGAGGAGAAGGCTGGAGGCAGTGGAGATGTCATGTCTGAGGGGAATGTGTGGTGTGAATATAATGCAGAGAATTCGTAGTTTGGAAATTAGGAGGAGGTGTGGGATTACCAAAACTATTATCCAGAGGGCTGAGGAGGGGTTGTTGAGGTGGTTCGGACATGTAGAGAGAATGGAACGAAACAGAATGACTTTTGAGAGTGTATAAATCTGTAGTGGAGGGAAGGCGGGGTAGAGGTCGGCCTAGGAAAGGATGGAGGGAGGGGGTAAAGGAGGTTCTGTGTGCGAAGGGCTTGGATTTTCAGCAAGCATGTGTGAGTGTATTTGATAGGAGTGAATGGAGACAAATGGTTTTTAATACTTGACGTGCTGTTGGAGTGTGAGCAAAGTAACATTTATGAAGGGATTCAGGGAAACCGGCAGGCCGGACTTGAGTCCTGGAGATGGAAAGTACAGTGTCTGCAATCTGAAGGAGGGATGTTAATGTTGCAGTTTTATAACTGTAGTGTAAAGCACCCCTCTGGCAAGACAGTGATGGAGTGAATGATGAAAGTTTTTCTTTTACGGGTCACCCTGCCTTGGTGGGAATCGGCCGATGTGTTAATCGGCCGATGTGTTAAAACGTTAGGCATCCTGCTTGCAAGAAATATTTCTTCGTAATTCTGGTCACATCAGTGAGCCTCAAGCATTGTATCCAGCTGTTTCGTTCTTTTCTGTGTATATACCTTCACTTGTTTCTGCGAGGTCCATTAATATAATGTCGCTCGTGTGGCCAGAACATGCAGGAGAATGGAATAAATGGAATCCATGCCTGAGGCTCACTGGTGTGCCCTGCGTTAGCAAGATACACGGCTTATAAACAGGCTACCTAGCGTTTTGAGGCATCTGTATTTGAATGGTTTAATTAAGGAATCATGTTAGGGCCTAAGCTTACTCTTGGATAGCTTCCAAACATGGATTCGAATCCTGCTGGGTAATATCTTTCTGTGTATATACTTTTGCTTGCTTTTGCGAGGTGCTCTGATATGTGTATATATATATATATATATATATATATATATATATATATATATATATATATATATATATATTATTATTTATTAGTCTTCAAGCCAGAGACACGAGTCACCTGCCCTGCCTGTGGACTCATAGTTGCCTCTCGAGGTCACCTTGAGAGACACCAACGCTCCCATGGAGCAAATAATTCCTTCAAATGTTACATATGTGACTGTAGCTTCACCGAAAGAATAAAGTCTTGGACCATCTTGAGAAAGCCCATGGTATAATAACACCAAAGCTCACTAGATAAAGAAAGTGATGCTAACAGAAACATGATGGATGGGGTTCACTTATCTAGGTCTGGGTTGGGGTCACTGGCAACTGCAGTGGAAGGTGCTGTTAGGGCTTTAAACTAGTAAAAGTTAGTGGTATGGATTTTTTGCGGAAAACAATGAAGTCCCAGGGTAGTAATATGATGAGTTCTAGGGGAACTAGTATTAGGCAGAATAAGGTGGATACTGGAAAGCCAGTGGCACTAGATGACAAAAACAGTAATAGGTATAGAGGAAAAAAACAGAAATGAGCATTACTGAGACGTGGTTTAATTCATGTTCTTATGTTCTTATGAGGGGAGACATGATCGAGGTATACAAGTGGAAAATGGGTATTAACAAAGGGGATATAAATAAGGTCTTGAGGATATCTCTCCAAGAGAGAACCCGCAATAATGGATTCAAGTTAGATAAGTTTAGATTTAGAAAGGATATAGGAAAGTATTGGTTTGGAAATAGGGTAGTTGATGAGTGGAACAGTCTGCCTAGTAGGGTTATTGAAGCTAGGACCTTGGGTAGTTTCAAATTTAGGTTGGATAAATTCATGAGTGAGAGGGGTTGGATTTGAGTGGGACTCGCGCATGAGTGGGTAGAATTGTCAAAGCTTATTTCTTGGGTAGCATTGAAAATTGGGTTGAGCAAATGTTCTGTTAGTGGGACGGATTGTGAAGGACCTGCCTAGTATGGGCCAACAGGCCTGCTGCAGTGTTCCTCCTTTCTTATGTTCTTATGTTCTTACATCGGCCGATTCCCACAAAGGCAATGTGGCCCGAAAAAGAAAAACTTTCATCATCATTCACTCCATCACTGTCTTGCCAGAGGGGTGCTTTACACTACAGTTATAAAACTGCAACATTAAGACCCCTCCTTCAGAGTGCGGACACTGTACTTCCCATCTCCAGGACTCAAGTCCGGCCTGCCGGTTTCCCTGAATCCCTTCATAAATGTTACTTTGCTCACACTCCAACAGCACGTAAAGTATTAAAAACCATTTGTCTCCATTCACTCCTATCAAATACGCTCACACATGCTTGCTGGAAGTCCAAGCCCCTCGAACACAAAACTTCCTTTACCCCTCCCTCCAACCTTTCCTAGGCCGACCCCTACCCTGCCTTCCCTCCACTACAGATTTATACACTCTCGACGTTATTCTCGTTCCATTCTCTCTACATGTCCGAACCACCTCAACAACCCCTCCTCAGCTCTCTGTATAATAGTTTTGGTAATCCCGCACCTCCTCCTAATTTCCAAACTTCGAATTCTCTGCATTATATTCACACCACACATTGACCTCAGACATGACATCTCCACTGCCTCCAGCCTTCTCCTCGTTGCAACATTCATCACCCATGCTTCACACCTATATAAGAGTGTTGGTATAACTATACTCTCATACATTCCCTTCTTTACTTCCATGGACAAAGTTCTTTGTCTCCACAGACTCCGAAGTGCTCCACTCACCCTTTTTCCCTCATCAATTCTATGATTCACCTCATCCTTCATAGACCCATCTGCTGACATGTCCACTCCCAAATATCTGAATACATTCACTTCCTCCATACTCTCTCCCTCCAATCTGATATCCAATCTTTCGTCACCTAATCTTTTTGTTATCCTCATCACCTTACTCTTTCCTATATTCACTTTCAATTTTCTTCTTTTACACACCCTACCAAATTCATCCACCAACCTCTGCAACTTATCTTCAGAATCTCCCAAAAGCACAGTGTCATCAGCAAAAAGCAACTGTGACAACTCCCACTTTGTATTTAATTCTTTATCTTTTAACCCCACACCTCTTGCCAAGACCCTCGCATTCACTTCTCTTACAACCCCATCTATAAATATATTGAACAACCACGGTGACATCACACATCCTTGTCTAAGGCCCACTTTTACTGGGAAATAGTCCCCTTCCCTCCTACACACTCTAACTTGAGCCTCACTATCCTCATAAAAACTCTTCACTGCTTTCAGTAACCTACCTCCTATTCCATACACCTGCCACATTGCCCCCCTATCCACCCTATCATACGCCTTTTCCAAATCCATAAATGCCACAAAAACCTCTTTACCTTTATCCAAATACTGTTCACCTATATGTTTCACTGTAAACACTTGGTCTACACACCCCCTACCTTTCCTAAAGCCCCCTTGTTCATCTGCTATCCTGCTTTCTGTCTTACTCTTAATTCTTTCAATAATACCTCTACCATACACTTTACCAGGTACAATCAACAGACTTATTCCCCTATAATTTTTGCACTCTCTTTTGTCCCCTTTGCCTTTATACAAAGGAACAATACACGCTCTCTGCCAATCCCTAGGTACCTTACCCTCTTCCATACATTTATTAAATAATAGCACTAACCACTCCAAAACTATATCCCCACCTGCTTTTAACATTTCTATCTTTACCCCATCAATCCCAGCTGCCTTACCCCCTTTCATTCTACCCACTGTCTCACGAACCTGCCCCACACTCACAACTGGCTCTTCCACACTCCTACAAGATGTTATTCCCCCTTGCCCTATACACGAAATCACAGCTTCCCTGTCTTCTTCCATCTTTTTTCTGTCTCATAAACACGCTGGATAACAGGTATATCTAGCTACTTCTACTTACACTTTAGGTCACACTACACTGGCATACACATGCATATATATACATACACACATCTAGGTTTTTCTTCTTTTTCTTAATAGCTCTTGTTCTTTTTATTTTCTCTATTGTCCATGGGGAAGTGGAAAAGAATCTTTCCTCCGTAAGCCATGCGTGTCGTATGAGGCGACTAAGATGCCGGGAGCAATGGGCTAGTAACCCCTTCTCCTGTACAAATCTACTAAAAACGAGAAGAAGAAAAACTTTATAAAATTGGGTTGTCTGAATGTGCGTGGATGTAGTGCGGATGATAAGAAAGAGATGATTGCCGATGTTATGAATGAAAAGAAGTTGGATGTCCTGGCCCTAAGCGAAACAAAGCTGAAGGGGTAGGCGAGTTTCAGTGGGGAGAAATAAATGGGATTAAGTCAGGAGTATCTGAGAGAGTTAGAGCTAAGGAAGGGTAGCAATAATGTTGAAGGATCAGTTATGGAAGGAAAAGGGAATATAAATGTGTAAATTCAAGGATTATGTGGATTAAAATAAGGGTCGGATGCGAAAAGTGGGTCATAATAAGCGTGTATGCACCTGGAGAAGAGAGGAGTGTAGAGGAGAGAGATTTTGGGAGATGTTAAGCGAATGTATAGGAACTTTTGAACCAAATGAGAGAGTAATTGTGGTAGGGGACCTAAATGCTAAAGTGGGAGAAACATGCAAGAGGGTGTAGTAGGTAAGTTTGGGGTGCCAGGTGTAAATGATAATGGGAGCCCTTTGATTGAACTTTGTATAGAAAGTGGTTTAGTTATAGGTAATACATATTTTAAGAAAAGAGGATAAATAAGTATACAAGATATGATGTAGGGCGTAATGACAGTAGTTTGTTGGACTATGTATTGGTAGATAAAAGACTGTTGAGTAGACTTCAGGATGTACATGTTTATAGAGGGGCTACAGATATATCAGATCACTTTTTAGTTATAGCTACAGTGGGAGTAAAAGGTAGATGGGATACAAGGAAAATAGAATCAGTAAGTAAAAGAGAGGTGAAGGTTTATAAACTAAAAGAGGAGGCAGTTAGGGTAAGATATAAACAACTATTGGAGGATAGATGGGCTAGTAGAGTGTAGGCAATGGGGTCGAAAATGTATGGGGTAGATTTAAAAATGTAGTGTTAGAGTGTTCAGCAGAAGTTTGTGGTTACAGGCGAGTGGGTGCAGGAGGGAAGAGGAGCGATTGGTGGAATGATGATGTAAAGAGAGTAGTAAGGAGAAAAAGTTAGCATATGAGAGGTTTTTACAAAGTAGAAGTGATGCAAGGAGGGAAGAGTATATGGAGAGAAAAGAGAGGTTAAAGAGTGGTGAAGCAATGTAAAAGAGAGCAGATGAGAGAGTGGGTGAGATGTTATCAGCAAATTTTGTTGAAAATAAGAAAAAGTTTTGGAATGAGATTAATAAGTTGAGGAAGCCTAGAGAACAAATGGATTTGACAGTTAAAAATAGGAGAGGAGAGTTATTAAATGGAGAGTTAGAGGTATCAGGAAGATGGAGAGAATATTTTGAGGATTTGTTAAATGTTGATGAAGACAGGGAAGCTGTGATTTCGTGTGTAGGGCAAGGAGGAATAACATCTTGTAGGAGTGTGGAAGAGCCAGTTGTGGGTGTAGGGAAGTTCGTGAGGCAGTGGGTAGAATGAAAGGGGGTAAGGCAGCAGGGATTGATGGGATAAAGATAGAAATGTTAAAAGCAGGTGGGGATATAATTTTGGAGTGGTTGGTGCTATTATTTAATAAATGTATGGAAGAGGGTAAGGTACCTAGGGATTGGCAGAGAGCGTGTATTGTTCCTTTGTATAAAGGCAAAGGGGACAAAAGAGAGTGCAAAAATTATAGGGGAATAAGTCTGTTGAGTGTACCTGGTAAAGTGTAAGGTAGAGTTATTATTGAAAGAATTAAGAGTAAAACAGAAAGCAGGATAGCAGATGAACAAGGGGCTTTAGGAAAGGTAGGGGTGTGTAGACCAAGTGTTTACAGTGAAACATATAGGTGAACAGTATTTGGATAAGGGTAAAGATGTTTTTGTGGCATTTATGGATTTGGAAAAGGCGTATGATAGGGTAGATAGGGGGCAATGTGGCAGATGTTGCAGGTGTATGGAATAGGAGGAAGGTTACTGAAAGCAGTGAAGAGTTTTTATGAGGATAGTGAGGCTCAGGTTAGAGTGTGTAGGAGGGAAGGGGACTATTTCCCAGTAAAAGTGGGCCTTAGACAAGGATGTGTGATGTCACCGTGGTTGTTCAATATATTTATAGATGGGGTTGTAAGAGAAGTGAATGCGAGGGTCTTGGCAAGAGGTGTTGGGCTAAAAGATAAAGAAGCAAATACAAAGTGGGAGTTGTCACAGTTGCTTTTGCTGATGACACTGTGCTTTGGGAGATTCTGAAGAGAAGCTGCAGAGGTTGGTGGATGAATTTGGTAGGGTGTGTAAAAGAAGAAAATTGAAAGTGAATATAGGAAAGAGTAAGGTGATGAGGATAACAAAAAGAATAGGTGACGAAAGATTGGATATCAGATTGGAGGGAGAGAGTATGGAGGAGGTGAATGTATTCAGATATTTGGGAGTGGACATGTCGGCGGATGGGTCTATGAAGGATGAGGTGAATCATAGAATTGATGAGGGGAAAAGGGTGAGTGGAGCACTTCGGAGTCTGTGGAGACAAAGAACCTTGTCCATGGAAGTAAAGGGGAATGTATGAGAGTATAGTTATACCAACGCTCTTATATGGGTGTGAAGCATGGGTGATGAATGTTGCAACGAGGAGAAGGCTGGAGGCAGTGGAGATGTCTTGTCTGAGGTCAATGTGTGGTGTGAATATAATGCAGAGAATTCGGAGTTTGGAAATTAGGAGGAGGTGCGGGATTACCAAAACGATTGTTCAGAGAGCTGAGGAGGGGTTGTTGAGGTGGTTTGGACATGTAGAGAGAATGGAACGAGACAGAGTGACTTCGAGTGTATAAATCTGTAGTGGAGGGAAGGCGGGGTAGGGGTCGGCCTAGGAAAGGTTGGAGGGAGGGGTAAAGGAAGTTTTGTGTGCGAGGGCTTGGACTTCCAGCAAGCATGTGTGAGCGTATTTGATAGGAGTGAATGGAGGCATATGGTTTTAATACTTGACGTGCTGTTGGAGTGTGAGCAAAGTAACATTTATGAAGGGATTCAGGAAACCGGCAGGCCGGACTTGAGTTCTGGAGATGGGAAGTACAGTGCCGGCACTCTGAAGGAGGGTGTTAATGTTGCAGTTTTATAACTGTAGTGTAAAGCACCCTTCTGGCAAGACAGTGATGGAGTGAATGATGATGAAAGTTTTTTTTTTCGGGCCACCCTGCCTTGGTGGGAATCGGCCGATGTGTTAATAAAAAAAAAAAATCAAAATATTCCCTCCATCTTCCTGATACCTCTAACTCTCCCTTTAATAACTCTCCTCTCCTATTTTTAACTGTCAAATCCATTTGTTCCTAGGCTTCCTCAACTTATTAATCTCACTCCAAAACTTTTTCTTATTTTCAACAAAATTTGTTGATAACATCTCACCCACTCTCTCATTTGCTCTCTTTTACATTGCTTCACCACTCTCTTAACCTCTCTTTTCTCTCCATATACTCTTCCCTCCTTGCATCACTTCTACTTTATAAAAACCTCTCATATGCTAACTTTTTCTCCCTTACTACTCTCTTTACATCATCATTCCACCAATCGCTCTTCTTCCCTCCCGCACCCACTCGCCTGTAACCACAAACTTCTGCTGAACACTCTAACACTACATTTTTAAATCTACCCCATACATCTTCGACCCCATTGCCTACACTCTCACTAGCCCATCTATCCTCCAATAGTTGTTTATATCTTACCCTAACTGCCTCCTCTTTTAGTTTATAAACCTTCATCTCTCTCTTACTTACTGCTTCTATTTCCCTTGTATCCCATCTACCTTTTACTCCCACTGTAGCTATAACTAAAAAGTGATCTGATATATCTGTGGCCACTCTATAAACATGTACATCCTGAAGTCTACTCAACAGTCTTTTATCTACCAATACATAGTCCAACAAACTACTGTCATAACAAACTACTGTCATTACGCTCTACATCATATCTTGTATACTTATTTATCCTCTTTTTCTTAAAATATGTATTACCTATAACTAAATCCCTTTCTATACAAAGTTCAATCAAAGGGCTCCCATTATCATTTACACCTGGCACCCCAAACTTACCTACCACACCCTCTCTACATGTTTCTCCTACTTTAGCATTTAGGTTCCCTACCACAATTACTCTCTCATTTGGTTCAAAAGTTCCTATACATTCGCTTAACATCTCCCAAAATCTCTCTCTCTCTCCTCTACACTCCTCTCTTCTCCAGGTGCATACACACTTATTATGACCCACTTTTCGCATCCGACCCTTATTTTAATCCACATAATCCTTGAATTTACACATTTATATTCCCTCTTCTCCTTCCATAACTGATCCTTCAACATTATTGCTACCCCTTCCTTAGCTCTAACTCTCTCAGATACTCCTGACTTAATCCTATTTATTTCTCCCCACTGAAACTCGCCTACCCCCTTCAGCTTTGTTTCGCTTAGGGCCAGGACATCCAACTTCTTTTCATTCATAACATCAGCAATCATCTCTTTCTTATCATCCGCACTACATCCACGCACATTCAAACAACCCAGTGGTCACTTTATTAGGTACAACAGATCGTTAATGAAAATATCTAATCAACCTATCACGTGGCAACACCTCAATTCCTAAAAGCATGCAGACATGGTCAAGAAGTTCAGTTGTCGTTCAGATGGACCATAAGAATGGTAAAGAAACATGATCTAAGTGACTTTGACTGTAGAATGATTGCTGGTGCTAGACAGACGGGGTGATCTGAGAATCTCAGAAACCGCTGATCTGGGATTTTCATGCAAAACAGTGTCTCGTGTTCACAGAGAATGGTGTGAGAAACATAAGAAAATCCAGTGAGCGGCAGTTCAGTGATCGAAAACGCGTTGTAGGTGAAAGACATTAGAAGAGACTGGCCAGACTTATTCAAACTGACAGGAAGGCGACAGTAACTCAGACGACGACCACACGTTACTAAAATGATATCCAGAAGAGCATCTATGAAGGCACATGTTGAACCTTCAAGTGTATGGGTTACAGCAGCGGCAGACCCCACTGGGTTTCACTCCTGCCAGCTAAGAACAGGAAACTGATTCTACAATGAGCACACGCCTCACCAAAACTTGGCAGTTGAAGACTGGAGAAATGTTGCCTGGTCTAAAAAAAATCACTGAGTTCTACTGCGATATGCAGATGATAGGGTCAGAATTTGGCGTAAACCTTTGAGATGAGCAGGAACGGGAGATTTGCAGCAAGAATGTGAGGCCGACAAATCTGCAGCAACTACTTCAGGCTATCATGTCAACATGGACCACCATCTCTAAGGAATGTTTCCAGCACCTTGGTGAATCCATGTCACTTAGAATTCAGGCTGTTCTGGAGGCAAAGTGGAGCCCTACCCAGTACTAGAAAGATGTATCTAGTAAAGTATCTAGTAAATTTCTCTTATGTACCATTAACTCAAGAAGTGCGAGAGTAAGATTAATCTTGATCAGTTCAAAGTTATAAGGTGTTTGCTATTGTATAGATTCATCCAGTACCACCTGTCTGTTCAGCCTATAGAGTTGTATAGTATGCCGAGACGTCATACGATAACATGGCCGAGCTGTCGTGTCAGTATCATATATACACTTGTGTAGTGTATCTTTCCTTTTATACAGCTGGTCCCTTTGCGTGTGACGTCACGGTACCCGCTGACGTCAGAGGCTCAGCGCATGTGCACAGCCTCTCATAGGCACTCTCCCTCACTAACGCTAGACCTACAGGCGAGACAGACGGGTGGCTGGACTCTCCTTCACTTACTGTAAATATACCGTAACCATCCAACAAGGAGTATCTTTGACCTCCTATATATCTCTCAGATGTATGCAGTGCATATTTATACATCTATGTTTTTATACTTGCATGTGTGTGTGCAAGAATGAATTCATTTATGCACAATCTTGCATATAGGTGTACATATAAGCATGTATTTTACGTATGTATGTATGTTTGCATTTACGTGTGATATATTTATGTATGTATACATGTTCTGATGCATAGTTGTACATGTGTATTCTTGAGTATTTGCATACATGTGCCTGTATGTGTTCATCAACACTGCTAATATCACCACCACACTATCACTATAACCACCACCATCAGGTGCTTGAGTATATATAAAACTGAGCAGAGAGAACCTGCACATGTAATAGTTGACAAGGGTTTGGAATTTGAAGCCAATTGAACGAGGAATTCTGAAGTTTTAAACGAAAACCTTCGATGGAACGAGTTAACTGTAGCTGACAGATGGACGGCTCTGGCTTCACGTCGAACAGTGTTTAAGCGTTCACTCATCTTAGAAAATTTAAAAAATACTATTAAAATGCGAGTTCTCGATATATTATTAATTTTCTTTTTGCAGTTGTACTAATGTTAAAATTCTCTACTATCCTGGCAAGAAAAAAAATTGTGTTGTTTAAGACAGTCCAAGCTGATAAAAAGTCCAGTCCAAGTTTTTAAAAATTGATGGCACTGACAAATTTTCCCCACACAAAATAATGAAGCTGTTCAAAAGTAGTAGACCCATATATTTTAATCGTGGTGATTAAAAGGGAATCTAACTTTCACACAAATTTACATATAAGGCAGCACCGATTTTTTTTCAACACTTAAAGCTACGCCACTGAGGCTTTTGCAAGTTATCCCGGCCATTCCATGATGCTGAGTATGGGTGCGAAAACTTTGTCCATAAGGCACATGCTTATGCCAATTGTTCTTTGAATCTGGTTCTCCAGAAGTCGCCCCCCACCCGGGGGGCCCCAAGAAAGAAGAAGAAGTCGCTCCCCACCCGGGGGGCCCCAAGAAAGAAGACTGAAGAAAGAAGAAGATGATCGACACCCTCTACCCAGGGGGCCAAGGCCGGGTCACCATTTGGAGAAGACCCGGGCCGGACATACCGGCGAACCTACAAGAAGAAGAGTTCTCCTTGCCGTACCCAAACGTTCAAGACTCGAACTCGATCGGGTGAAGGGTTTTCGAGTTATGAGCGAAATGATATTGAAAAGCAGGAAGACGAAAACAAAAATTCAGGCAACCATTTAAAAGTCCTCATTCGGGAATATTTAATAAATACACAAGAAAGAGCGCCTCCTCCCCTGGCCCTCCAGCCCAGTGTGAGCGGAAGAGGTGACTATATAGGTATTTAACGAGGCCATAGGATGAGGATACTGAGGTAGAAAGGATGAGAATATTGTGTGGGGAAGTCCACAGAATGAGCATGAGTATGGATCGGACATACAGGCAGCATATTGAGGGGAAATCTTATAGTGAATATGTTAAGCAGAGAGACCCCTGGAGTGAGTGTACTGAGCGTGGGAGCTCCAAAATGAGCATGTTCAATAGGGCCCTAGTGCGAGCGCACTGAGCGAGGGTTTAGAGCAAACCTATAGAGCTAGGTGAGGCACTTGAGTGAATATTCTGAGCGAGGACGTCCCCTAGAATAAACATTTTTCAGTTAAAGTGCCCTGAAGGCAGCATATTAGAGCAGAGCTCCTGAATGAGCTTACTGAAGGCAATCAGTGACATTGGAGTGGGCTTTGATCTTAAAGTCACCAGCAAAACTCCTTAATCATGTTTGAAGACAAGCTGTAGTGAAGCCTATCAAAGGCAGAACCCGCCAGGGTATATTGGCAGCTTCCTCTGTAATGAGGTGCAAAGGCCAGTCAATGGAGGATCGACTTTCACAGAGGATTAAATATACAAGTTCGGTGTTGACACACTGTTGCTTTAGTGTTAATTAAATGGATGGAATGATAGCCCGGAAATTAGACTTAAGTACACCAAGCCATTGAAACCGGGTTTCAGTGTCTGACACGAAGCCAGTGAGACGAGGTTTCAGTCTCTGACACCGAGCCAGTGAGACGAGGTTTCAGTCTCTGACACCATACCAATGAGACGAGGTTTCAGTCTCTGACATCAAGACAGTGAGACCAGGTTTCAGTCTGACACCAAGCCAGTAAGGCCAGGTTTCACTCTGACATCAAGACAGTGAGACCAGTTTCAGTATCTGATACCCAGCCAGTGTGACCAGGTTTCAGTCTGACACAAAACCCGTGAGACCAGTTTCAGTGTCTGACACCAAGCCAGCGAGACGAAGTTTCAATCTCTGACACCAAACCAATGAGACGAGTTTTCAGTCTCTGACATCCAGGTTTCAGTCTGACAAGCTAGTAAGACAAGGTTTCAGTCTGAAAACAAGCCAGTGAGACCGTTTCAGTCTGACAAGCCAGTGAGACCGGATTTCAGTCAATGAAGCGGTATATTGAAGTGGAATGGGTCTGTGCAAGCCGGGATCAATGATAAGGCTTTGGAGGCTTGTTTCTTTATTTGGGTTCTACACAGGCAGTGTGTTATGGAGGCCCAGGCCCAGAGGGCCATGCCCGCGAGAGAGTGACGAAGTAAACGCTTGTTGTCTGAGTGACGGTGGCTGCCAGAGTGAGAAAGGGTAAGGGTGGAGCGAGCTGAGCTTGGTAGGCCTATAGATGGCAGCACCAGCGTGGAGCGGAATATGAACCCAACTGGGCATACAACGCTTGGCCACCTACCCATGGTTGTTCTCGACCATGATTGACTGGAAAAACTCGGTCTCTCTCTCTCTCTCTCTCTCTCTCTCTCTCTCTCTCTCTCTCTCTCTCAGGAACAGGGTACAGAACACAGAATAAAAACATACATATATACATGTGGACATGGACAAAAAATACTTCCTACGGGGAGGGAAGAAAAAAAAGGGGGTGCGTGCTAAAACATTGTGGTCCAAAGCAGTGAGTCTCGGTGAGTGTCACTGTACACCTTCCTGGGTCTGGACAGATACTGTAACACAGGAGACATCACTGACTGAGGTATGACGTAACAGGGTACTGGAATGGTGACGCAGTCATTGTAGTAGTCTCTGTAGGGTTCACTCAACCTGGGGCAAAACCTGCTGGTGCCCTCGAGTGAGGCGTCATCAGTACTCAACATCTCAGGACATTTCTCGACTGGTACCGTCAATAGGCAGCACAGCTTAGTGGTGCCAGCGAGAGTGAGTCGTAGCACAGACGACTCAGGCGCATCATCTAGGAGTCGTAGCAGCTTACAGCATAAGTGGAGTGAGCGGGGTAGCAGTCAAAGTGACATCATACTTTGTCCAGGTTGCTCACTGAAGTCGTGACATGAGTCAGACAGTCGTCTGCCAACGGGGCTACTGCGGCTTGAGGATGTCATCCTCTCGATCAGAGTGGGAGTCAGAGATGTTAGACTGAGCATCCCCAGACTGGGTCTACTCACAAATGCACTCTGATGGTCAGGAGGTGGAGTGATACGAGTCTCAACAGGAAGTAGTAGCAGGTACGACTCGGATAGTGTCGTCTATAAGAGTGGTGAGCATACGAACTATCTATACACTGGGCTTGTTGCATACCCTGAACCGGACGCAAGGAATATTTAATATTCTGTGTATATTATACTTAGCTATATTATTATATTAGGTAGGGTGTAACATATACCATGTGTATCATGTACATTTTATGTTCGAGAGTTGTGGTTGGCTAACCACTTGGGTATATGCTTAACTATCGGCTAGATTCTGTTGGTGTCTGCCGTACCACTGTGAGTCAATGTCATCACACCCAATGTTGGGGCTGCTGGGTTGGCCTCACTCAGTTATCTGCTGGCCTCTCTGAGGAGACACATCAAACTCTCTCTTGGTGGTTGATTTTCTCTTTCAAGGGTCATTTTAGAGTTTTACTTTACTCACAGTCATAGGTGACGCTACAGTCATGGGTGGTGCTACAGTCATGGGTGATGTAACAGTCACGGGTGATGCTACAGTCATGGGTGACGCAACAGTCACGGGTGATGCTACAGTCATGGGTGACGCAACAGTTACGGGTGATGCTACAGGGCTCGACACTCGTAACTGAAGCCTGGACTGACTAGTGTCATTTGTCAAACGGTCACAATGCTGTGGCATATAACATGAGGGTGTTACCAATGGTCTGGGCTCAGACCACACTGTGGTCTACACATGTGGAGAAAATTCTCCAAGAGGGGGGGTATCAGCCCTTTCAGCCCCCTTCAGCCCTTAGAAAAAGGCAGATGGCATCTTGCTAGCTTCCTGATCAACAGTTTAATAATTACCACATGTTTGTACTCTGAAACGTCAAAGAGGCCACATACACAACGTATCTTGGTTGTGTATACCAAACTTTTTGAGGTTAGCAACAGTGTATATGATTGACAGACAATTGAGAAAAATGACTCTCTTTGCCATAGCAGGAAAAGTACAGAAAACTCCTGTTTCATTTTTATACATGTGAAGAACAATCATAAACCCTCAGTGATCGAAATATTCAAAGAAAACAAGCATTTGATTTGCAAACTGTTGCAGCATTAAGCAAATAGGGAAATGTGCTTAGGTCAGCGATACTGGGCAAACTGGGCCCAGCGAAGGCGGAGGGCCGTCAGATTGAACTAAACCGCAGGAGGGGAGGCTGTTTTGGCACGTGCTTTGACCTAACGAAGGGACATTTTTCAGTGCGTCCTCAATTCTACTCGACCTCTATCAATCTCCACTAACGCCGGGTTAACGGGATAAGAATTCTGTTCCTGAGCGTTTTAGTGAAAAGTGACAATCCAAAATAGTGGTATATTACAGAGAAGTGTGCGCAAAAAGACAAATATTAGAGAATGTAGTGACATTACGAGTGTACACCATCGAACTAGGACGGTGACATTCCTCAGTGTGCTCCAATCAAAACAGCATTTTCTGGGTCTGAATTAAGGGTCCGATACAAATACCCAGGTAAGTCTGCTCAGATATTTAGATGTTCTAGTAACTGAGCAGTTAGGAACTGATTTATAATCTAAGCAGATTTATCATTCACCCGGTGATGCACAGACTTTTTAGTCCAACCCAGTGAGTACCAGTCCAGTTTCTACTGATTTAAAATTTGGGTATACGCTCCTCTGGGGCAATATATAATGATTTACACTTAATTACTTATTCCTAACAGCTCCGTGGTGGTAGAACACTGAATTGTGTCAGGGGGTCTATCTGACTGCGGCTGCAGATAGATGATCCAGCAACAAAGACAAGTACAGTGTTTCTCTGTTACTGTACTAGTTGAAGTTCTACCAATATATAAAATACCACACAAATTGTGGTCCTAAATGACTAAGTCTGAAAGACAATGTTTGGGTGGTTTCAAGCTTGATATTAAGAGTGCCTTTCTAACCCTGGCTTTGTCAGCATCAAAGTAATTATCTGCTAAGACACGTAAGGCTAGTGCATAATTGCCTTTGACCACCGGAAATGATTTAATCAGTTCGTAGGGTTCTTCTTTCACAAGATATTTAAGATAGTTGAACTTAGCTATCTCATCTATGTCAGTATGTGAATTTACTAAGGAATGAAACCCACTGATAAACTCTTCATAGTTATTACCTTGAAAAATTGGCATTGACAAAGTAGGTAGATTGGGTAAGCCAACACCAGTTTTGACAGGTGTGACAGGTCTGACCACTAGTTACAGTAGGTCTCTGTGACAAAGTTTTGCAGCAGGTAGCCTGTACTTCTGTCCACCTTAATTGTTGATCTCTAAAAGTAACCAAAAAAAAATTAATGTCTTCTTCAGATGGATTAGATTCTAGGAATTCCTTCTCATACTTCTCATAATCTGAATTAATGATTTCCAGACGTTTGTTATGTAATTCCTGTTTTACTTTAAAGTCACCATAATCAATGTTTGTGTCTTGAGTTAACCCTATACAGACTGAAATTAATTGTTCTAATTGGGTAATTTTAGTCTGCAAGGATTTAAATTTAGTGTTTAATGACAACATACTAGAAAAATTCCTAGCAACACTTAGTGTTTAAACTACAGCCAACAGCTGAATGTGTTATGATGTGTCAACAACACTGCTGACCCACTAACCATGACCTCAGGGTCAATGGCCTTGAAGGGTACATAGTACATATGGTCAACCAACACTCGGTGTTTATCTGAGTTGTTGTGATGTCTCGGCTTAAAACACTGTCTCAGTACTGACGTCACTTCACACATTAATGACTGTACACTGTATAAATGTATATCACACATATATATTCAATGTTCATACATATAAATGTCACTGTTAATATGAAGGTTTAAACTTAATATAACTTCCTAAAATATATAAGAGACAAACATAAAACACGATTTCTTCTCTTAATTTATGTTTATATACATTTATAAACACTTGTGTGTATATACACTGTGTATATACAAATTCAGACACTAGCTGTGCGCCAGTCTGAACCTCGCTGAGTAAGCGCTGGAGTGCAGAATGAAGGGTCGTTCCCATGCAGAGCTAATGGGAACTACTGGGTGGGCCTACCCCACCCCTCCCCCCATGGGAGACAATGGGTGAGGGGTGAGATGCTGGGCCAACTCACGTTTTCTATGCAAGCGATGTGTCCGTCCATTCTCTTTGAGAGGAGCGACTTATATATTCTGATTTCTTTTGTAAAAACACTAGTTTTACAGCTTTTTTCGAAGGACCTTGGATCGTAGATACTTATACACTGTAGTATAAGTCTTTGGACAACCATGTGGCCACTTTATCCAGTTCGAACACGACCAATTTGTGTGGTATTTTATATATTGGTAGAACTTCAACTAGTACAGTAACAGGGAAACACTGTATACTTATCTTTGTTGCTGGATCATCTATCTGCAGCCGCAGTCAGATAGACCGCCTGACACGATTCAGTGTTCTACCACCACGGAGCTGTTAGGAATAAGTAATTAAGTGTAAATCATTATATATTGCCCCAGAGGAGCGTATACCAAAATATTCAGTCAGTAGAAACTGAACTGGTACTCACTGGGATGGACTAAAAAGTCTGCGCATCACAGGGTGAATGATAAATCTGCGTAGATTATAAATTCGTTCCTAACTGCGCAGTTACTAGAACATCTAAATATCTGAGCAGACTTACCTGGGTATTTGTATCGGACCCTTAATTCACACCCGTAAAATGCTGTTTTGATTGGAGCACTCTGAAGAATGTCGCCGTCCTAGTTCGATGGTGTACACTCGCAATGTCACTACATTCTCTAATATTTGTCTTTTGGCAGTAGTTACTACCAGAAGCTGCGCACACTTCTCTGTAATATACTGCTATTTTGGATTGTCACTTTTCACTAAAACGCTCTGGAACAGAGTTCTTATCCGTTAACCCCGCATTAGTGGAGATTGATAGAGGTCGAGTAGAGTCAAGGGCGCACTGAAAAATGTCCCTTTGTTAGGTCAAAGCACGCGCCGAAACAGCCTTCCCTCCTGCGGTTTAGTTCAATCTGACGCCCTCCTCCCTCGCTGGCCCCAGTTTACCCAGTATCGCTGACCTAAGCACATTTCCCTACTTGCTTAATGCTGCAACAGTTTGCAATTCAAATGCTTGTTTTCTATGAATATTTCAATCACTGAGGGTTTATGATTGTTCTTCACATGTATAAAAATGAAACAGACGTTTTCTGTACTTTTCCTGCTATGGCAAAGAGAGTCATTTTCCTCAATTGTCTGTCAATCATATACACTGTTGCTAACCTCAAAAAGTTTGGTATACACGACCAAGATACGTTGTGTATGTGGCCTCTTTGACGTTTCAGAGTACAAACATGTGGTAATTATTAAACTGTTGATCAAGAAGCTAGCAAGACGCCATCTGCCCTTTTCTAAGGGCTGAAGGGGACTGAAAGGGCTGATACCCCCCTCTCTTGGAGAATTTTCTCCACAACACACCCATCTGGGCTCAGACCACACTGTGGTCTACACACTCATCTGGGCTCAGACCACTTCATCAGGAGACACACGTAAAACTGCACACACCCACACTGCATATGCAGTTACATGACTTGCACTTGCAAATGATGCATTTCTTTGCAATAATCGACACTAAGGCATTCAAGAACATACGAGAACACTAGTAAGGAACACTGACTGAGAGGAATTAACACGTGACAAATATTCTCTCAATCGTTCTGGACAATAATGAATACAAATTACTCACTACGAAACTATTACACTGTCGATGGGACATCATGAGGTGATATCAGGCGTAACGTCGTGAGGTGATGTCATGTGGTGACATCGTGAGGTGACGCCAGGGCAGACGTCCAGGGTGACGTCATGCAGCATGGTGACGTCGTGGGGTGACTTCGTGAGGTGATGACAGGGCAGACGTCCTGGGGTGACGTCGGGCAGACGTCCAGGGTGACGTCAGGCAGACGTCCTGGGTGACATCGGGAAGATGTCCTGCGTGATGTCACAAGGTGACGTCGGGTAGACGTCCAGGGTGATGTCAGGTAGACGTCCTGCGTGACGTCTCGAGGTGACGTCGGGCATCAAGGTGACGTCAGGATGACACCAGGCAGCAGACAACAGCATGTGGCTTTGGACATCTGGCTTGGTAACCCACGTTGCTTGCTCCTCCACGTGGCCTTATCCACATGTGGCTTTATGATTTTCGTGGCTTTGATGGCCTCGGGCACTCGGATACACAGCTCTGGCGAGAATTCACACTGAGTTCACAGATAAACAGCAGAGAGGGAGTGAGAGCATGAGTGGTGTAGGTGGTAGTGTTATGGTAGGCGAGTGTGGGTGGCGTGAGGCGAGGTGTGTATGGTGGGGCCAGGACTGCTGCGCCTACCCTCCTCACACACACACACACATGGAAGGCAGTGCAGATTCTACCAACTGGATGCAGAATGCACTACAGACTCACCTCTGACTTACTGAAATAGTAATGCTGAGCTGAAAACAACAGCAGAAACATACAGGTGACGCTGAACACCTGACTGAAGAACAGCGTGGGATGCTGTGGATACTCAGGTGACGCCACGAAGATTTTTTGAGGAAAATTCAGCAAATTTCTGCCTGGATCCTGCTGATGCTGTCTGAATGATGAAACTTGCAGACATGACTTCAGGACAACCCGTGGAGAGACGGATGCTGCGTGTCTAGGTGATGAAGTAGACAACATCGTCACATTCCTTCCTCTCTCCGGGCAAACACACGCCGTGACCGCCGCTTGCCACCATTTATAATCAGTTAAAATGGGGCTATCCAAACGGGAATCAATGATAAGCATTGGAGGCTTGTTTATTTAGGTTCTTCTACACAGGCAGTATGTCATGGCGGCCCAGGCCCAGAGGGCCATACCCGCGAGAGAGTGACAGAGTAAACGCTTGTTGGAAGTGATGAACAGTTTATGGAAAATAGAAAAAAACATTGCATGGAGATTCGTTAGCATCGGGGTGAGCATATGTCACTTGATGGAATGATGGTCAGGACAGACGAAAGGGGCAAGAGACACAAGGCTAGAGTAGAGAACAGCCGGAGTCTAGTAGAGCAGAGTGCGCAAACACCCACAGAACCACCCTCAGAACCACCCACAGAACCCGGCAGTCAAATACAAGCAAAATATATCATGAACTGAATATTGAAGGTAACTGTGAATATTCACTAGGTTGGTTACAAAAATTTATGAAAAGGCACGACATTAAATATTTAAAGATTAGTGGTGATAAAGCATCTGGTGATCATGAAGCAGCAGAGAAATTCATTGATGTGTTTACCAAGATTGTTACTGATGAAAGTCTAACAGCAGAACAAATCTACAATGCTGATGAGACATCACTGTTCTGGCACCAGAAAAACATTGACTACAGCTGATGAGAGAGCTCCTACACGAGTTAAGGATGTGCTCACGCAAGAGGCAGGTGTAAGTGTATACCTGCGGTGGTAGGCAAAATCCTGCGTCCTCGCTATTACGAAGGTGTGAATACCTTACCAGTCATATTATGCTAACAAAAGGGCATGGATCACCAGGAACATATTTTCTGATTGGTTTCACAAATATACAAATATTACAAAATCCGAAACACTTCCGATCCCCAGCATTTTGGTTAAAGGATCTCAACTGTATTAGCTTTTAAGTACCCACATATTCCCGAAAGCAAAATTATTTATAAATATTTACAGTATATACAATGGGTTTAACAAATACCGTAATACGAGAAGTTTTTTTTTTTTTTTTGAGAGAGAGCGTTATTAGATACCCATATAGAAAACAGAACTATCATTTGGTGCTATCTAACCACAAGCTTGTAAAGACCTATAGCTCCAGGGTGGTCCCTAGCTACAAGTAGCTTACCCTGGCCCTTCCCTCCTCACCCTGACAGGCAGACCTCCACCACAACTGGTGGTTACTATGAATGCATATAAGGCCCTCATCCACACAAACACTAAACTATTGTGCTTTTAGCTGGTCATTAATGGTGTGCAGAATCGTGGTTGTGTGTGATGCATGTCGACAGGAATTTACTCTGTGTACACCACACTGGGCTCAAGAGGCAAGCTACAGGATAAGAGGCAGGGCATTTAGAGCAGATTCGACCTCAACAACCATAAGTAATTGAGAAAAAATAAGTGCGCGCGAACACACACACACGCCGGGCCAGGAGCTATGACTCGACCCCTGTAACCACAACTAGGTGAGTACAACTAGGTGAGTACACACACACACACACACACACACACACACACGCCCCGATGGCATGGTGGCTAAAGCTCTCGCTTCACGCACGGAGGGCCCGGGTTCAATTCCCGGCGGAGCCGAAACATTTCGAAGTGTTTCCTTACACACACACACACACACACACACACACACACACACACACACACACACATATATATATATATATACAACAGGCCTAGTGTCTAATCGACATGTGCCTAGGACAAAATGGTAACTAACACACACCAAATGCAAAGTCATGAAGATCGGGGAAGGGCAAAGAAGACCGCAAACAGAGTAAGGCTAGGTGGCCAAAGACTGCAAACCTCGGTCAAGGAGAAAGATCTTGGGGTGAGTATAACACCAAGCACGTTCCCGGAAGCACACATTAACCAGATAACTGCTGCAGCATATGGGCGCCTGGCAAACCTGAGAATAGCTTTCCGATACTTTAGTAAGGAATCGTTCAAGACACTGTTCACCGTGTACGTCAGGCCCATACTAGAGTATGCAGCACCAGTTTGGAACCCACACCTGGTCAAGCACGTCAAGAAATTAGAGAAAGTGCAAAGGTTTGCGACAAGGTTAGTTCCAGAGCTAAGGGAAATGTCCTATGAAGAAAGGTTAAGGGAAATCGGCCTCACAACACTGGAGCACAGGAGGGTTAGGGGAGACATAATAACGACATACAAAATACTGCGTGGAATAGACAAGGTAGATAGAGACAGGATGTTCCAGAGAGGGGACACAGGAAGTTGAAGACTCAGATGAGGAAGTATTTCTTCAGCCATAGAGTAGTCAGGAAGTGGAATAGTCTAGCAAGTGATGTAGTGGAGGTAGGAACCATACATAGCTTTAGGACGAGGTATGATAAAGCTCATGGAGCAGGGAGAGAGAGGACCTAGTAGCACTCAGTGAAGAGGCGGGGCCAGGAGCTGAGTCTCGACCCCTGCAACCACAATTAGGTGAGTACAATTAGGTGAGTACACACAACTAGGGAAGACTTGGTAATGTACAAAATACTCAGAGACATGATAGGATGAAAAGAGATAAACGGTTCGAGAGGCAGAAACCGTGCAAGAGGGCGCGATTGGAAGGTAAAGAAATGCATGAGTGAGAGGGCAGTCAGGAAGTATTTCTTCAGCCTGAAAGCAGTTAAAAAGTGGAATGACATGGACGAAGTACAAGACGTAGGCTATATACATAATTTTAAGAAAAGATGTCAGTCCTCAATAGACTAGGAGGGATTGTACCCACAAACCGGTAAGTTAAGAGGTAGGGCCAGGAGCTGAATCTCAATTTCTGCAATGACAAATGAGTGTACACACGAAAGTGAGCCAAGTATACTGTAGGCACTTTATTATTTTTTTAACACGCCGATCGTCTCCCACCAAGTTAGGGCGACCCAAAAAAGAAGAAACACTTTCATTATCACTCACGCCATCACCGTCTTCCCAGAGGTGCGCCGACATTATAGCTCAGATGCCCCTCCAAACTGCAATATACCCACCCCTTTCAGAGTGCAGGAACTGTACTTCCCATTTCCAGGACTCAAGTCTGGCTAACTAGTTTCTATGAATCACTTCATAAATTCTACTTTGCTCACACTCCAACAGCACGTCGAGTCATAAAATGCACTTGCCTCCACTCCTGTATAACACACTCACTGTTCTGTTGTAGATTCGCAGGTATAATCGTCCGCCCCGGGCCTTTTCCAAGAGGTGACCTGGCCTTGGCTCCCTGTCGTGGGAGTGCCTCAGACCAATGTCTGGCATGGGAGGAGGTAGAAGTACCTCCTCATCGTCTGGGACCAACTGTCCCCAGGCCTAGCCCCATTCCCCGCCCACACGTGGCTCGGAGGAAGAAGCTAGGCACCTTGGGCTGCCACAAACCACGCCCACACTGGACTCGAAGGGTGTGGCAGCTGCATAGCAGCAGCCATTCAAAGCCCTTTATACAACCTATGTCAGGCGTAACTTGGGGTACGCAGCGCCAACATGGGAACCCACACCTGAAAAACCTTGTTAAGAATTGGAGACAATGTAGAGATATACAGTTAAAGTAAGTTTGTTCTAGAACTAACTCTCTACTCGTCCAACTTGTCTCCTCCTGTTTCTTTATGAATTGTAACCTGATAATGGTTCAGGGCTGACCGAAACATTGCCTGAAGTTTCCTCTCCAAATTGCAAGTTAACAGATGTTTAATCCTTCTCTCACATGTGACTTAAGTCCTTTCTAATGTTAATGAACACCTCCCCTCTAATGTTACATATGTCCTCCTTTCAAATATTACCTAAGTATCTCTAGAGTTACCAAAGTTCTCCCTAATGCTACCTAAGTCTTCCATTATAGTCTTACATGAATTTTCTCTCATGTTCCTTATGTCTTCATTTCCATCGTTACCTAAGTAGTCTTTTGTAATGTTACTTAAATCCTCCTTTCTAATGTTACCTAAATCCTCCTTTCTAATGTTACCTAAATCCTTCTTTCAAATGTTACCTAAATCCTCCTTTCTAATGTTACCTAAATCCTCCTTTCTAATGTTACCTAAATCCTCCTTTCTAATGTTACCTAAATCCTCCTTTCTAATGTTACCTAAATCCTCCTTTCCAATGCTACCTAAATCCTCCTTTCTAATGTTACCTAAATCCTCCTTTCTAAAGTTACCTAAATCCTCCTTTCTAATGTTACCTAAATCCTCCTTTCTAATGTTACCTAAATCCTAATTTCTAATGTTACCTAAATCCTTCTTTCTAATGTTACCTAAATCCTCCTTTCTAATGTTACCTAAATCCTAATTTCTAATGTTACCTAAATCCTTCTTTCTAATGTTACCTAAATCCTTCATTTCGTTGCCTAAATCCTTCTTTCTAATGTTACCTAAACCCTCCTTTCTAATGTTACCTAAATCCTCCTTTCTAATGTTACCTAAATCCTTCTTTCTGTTACCTAATTCCTTCTTTCTAATGTTACCTAAATCCTCCTTTCTAATAGTACCTCAGTCTGCTGGTGAAAACCATGAATACCAATTATTTGTGACAAAATCAAGTATATTAATGTAACAATGTTAATGGAATTACTCACAATATGTTAGGTAAAAGGACACACGTTCAACTAATGTGACATTTTATTGCGGCAACGTTTCGCTCTCCAGGAGCTTTATCAAGTTGTAACGGTTTGTGTCCTATTTTTCTAACATGTATACTACTAGTGAACTCAACAAGTATATTACCAGTGAACTAAGCAAGTATATTACTAGTGAACTAAACATGTATATTACTTGTTAAGTAATCAAGCATATTACTAGTAAACAAGTATACTACTAGCACAGCAAATTAGTATAATCAGAGCATAAGAAAAATTTAATAAGTAAGACATATATGCAACAGTTAGGTATCTTACTTCCGAAACGTTTCGCCTACACAGCAGACTTCTTCAGTCTAGTACAGAGTATGTAGAAGCAGTAGCCATGTGAAGACGATGTCATCAGTCCATCAGCCTTGAAGACGTAGTTTTGAGGTGGTCAGTCCCTCACCCTGGAGGAGAATTTTGTTCCATAGTCTGGAACATCTTCAAGGGTGATGGACTGATTACATCGTCTTATCTCTACTGCTTCTACATACTCCTCTGTACTCGATTGAAGGCGAAACGTTTTGGAATCAAGATACCTAACTGTTGCATATGTATGTAACTTATCAACATGTCGGTATTGTATACCATTTTCATATTCATAAATTTAATAGTTTGACTTCATACTAGAATTAAATTGAGTAGTAAATTTGGTACATGCAAGGCGCCGCACCCAACAGTCACAAGAGTCAAATCACGTTGGACCCAATATCAGTGTACCTATTAAAATATTGTTAAGTTCCTGTTAACGTATCAGTAACTTCTCTCCAAACCTCACAGTCTTATTATTATTATAATAATATTTGTGGGGAGGCGTTAAACCCGTGCCATACATTAGCTGGGATGTGGGAGAGAAAGAGGTGGTATCTAAAATGTCTTGAATCAAAAGCCCTTCCTTAAGTCAACGATTATATTGTGAAGTTGACAGCTCCCTACATCACACTGAGAACTGTGCTGCTGACAACTGACAGCTCCCTGCATCACACTAAGAACTGTGCTGTTGACAACTGACAGCTCCCTGCATCACACTAAGAACTGTGCTGTTGACACAACTGACAACTCCCTGCATCACACTGAGAACTGTGCTGTTTACACAACTGACAGCTCCCTGCATCACACTGAGAACTGTGCTGCTGACAACTGACAGCTCCCTGCATCACACTAAGAACTGTGCTGTTGACACAACTGACAACTCCCTGCATCACACTGAGAACTGTGCTGTTTACACAACTGACAGCTCGCTGCATCACACTGAGAACTGTGCTGCTGACAACTGACAGCTCCCTGCATCACACTGAGAACTGTGCTGCTGACAACTGACAGCTCCCTGCATCACACTAAGAACTGTGCTGCTGACACAACTGACAGCTCCCTGCATCACACTGAGAATCGTGCATCTGACAGCTCCCTTCATCACATCTGAAAGCCACACTGGCATTCAACAATGGATGATATTAGGTTAGTCTTGTAAAATAATTAAATTTCGCCATTTATTTCTTGTGGTAATGACAGAACGAGGTCACGTGCGACAACATTCTGGGTTAATATGAATGTAAGCACCAATTTGTGTGTTTCTTTGCTTGTGTGAGAGCAACCCATTCCCACACGAGTGATACTCGTGTAAATTTTTGAACGTTCCTGGTTACAAACTCTCAGCCACTGCTTCCTAGAAGTGTCTCTCCCATTTTATTAATCTACTTTTGAATATACGTTTATTAAAGGGCTATATAACGTCAATTAGCGTAATATAACATTGCACAAAACATTTGAAAATTGGAACATTTGAAAATTGATGGTTGGAAGAAACAGGAATATGACTGGTGGTGAGCAGGTAATCTGTAGCCTTAATGACCCTCGTGTAGTTCATAACCTTTAAACTTCATATACCAACTAGCCATAAGTTTGTATCTGTATGACCCATATGGTTTTAGCGTTTTCTCCTGATTATAACAATTCTGTATATATTCTGAATATATTTATTTTGAGTGTACACCGGGAGGTATAGTACAAATACAGTACATATGGAGGGGCATATATCTCAGTACATACACGTCTAGAGATTGCTTTAATCCCAATAAGGATATACAGTGGACCCCCGAGTAACGAACAAACTTCATTCCAGAATGCTGCTCAAGTGCCATTACCGAACGAATTTACTCCCTTGAGAAATAATGTCAAGTAGGTTAGTCCATTTCAGACCCCCGAAAATACACTTACAAAAGCACTTACAATATTATACTTACATAATTGTACGATTTCCGGGGTGTTTGTTACTCGGGGGTCCACTATATAAGGTTAAAGTATCCTTGATTTGTGGTGAACGGCTGACCTGCAGCTGCTGACCCATATTTGTCGATAGGCTTTAATCCCTATTAACCAGTCAACCAATTTTTGTAAGACATACACTGAGACGTATGTGCATAATCGTATTTAATCACTATTTTAGCAACTCAATTTTCCTTGAACAATAAAATGGTTATAACCATAACCGTATTTTTTTAAGGGGTGCACCGGTAAGCCAGCGGAAGGCCTCGGTCACATGACCGAAAACCCGCATCAGGAAACACTTGTTCTGTTTCCTGACAGATCTTACATAGGTTTTCTTGTTTGGCAGTAAAAAGTTTCATTACAACCTTAATGAGCCTCGTGTAGTTAATAGACTCTTAACAATATTAACTAAACATTAACCAAGTATGAAAATAATCGTAGGAAATAAGGTTAGGTTGATGAAAACAGCAAACCACAAAATTTACTCTCACAACAAAATGTCTTTAGCGTTTGGAAACGCACGTAAAGTCAGTACCTGACCAGCCGGGCTATAGTTGGTTTGCGTGCAACCAGCAGCAACAGCCTGAGTGATCAAGCCCCGACCCACCGCGAGGCCTGGTTATGGACCGGGCCGCGGGGGGCGTTGACCCCCGGAACACCCTCCAGGTAAACTCCTGGATATTGTTGCAAAATACTGCAAAGATAACTCGCCTTCACACACACAATTCAAGATTACTCACACCAACCAACTAGCAACACTCAAATACCTAAATCGGTCATTGGCTATCAAATATGTTTATGCCTAAAAAAAATTGCTATTTATTTTTGTAAATAAATTTATTCGTGTTACTAATATTATTACTAGTATTGTAGTATATTATCTTGGCATTATTACCTTCGTTAGTGATGAACCATGTCTTAAACATTTCCTATGTATCCATTCTAAGTTACAATTTAGTTAACCTAGTAATTAATTATTTACATTTTCAGTATAATTTTCAGTGTGAAAGCGCTAAGCCCGTAGGGGTGAAATATCTACGACGTAATGAGGTATGAGCACTAATAGCTTTACCCTTGAAGGAAACTCTTTGACATAAAACTTACGTTGATAGTACTAATTTAGGAATCAGTTTTATTTAGAACTTTATTTACCATACATAGGTATGCAAAACAACCACTGTGAAAAAATAATGGGGAACTTCCAAGCGCTTTCGTGATTTCACCGTTCCTTGATAATGTGAGAAATCACGAAAACACTTGGAAAGTTCATTATTTTTTCCCATTGTTCGTTTTGCTTACTGTGATTATCACAGTACTGTGTTCTTGTTGCATACACAGGTATGTCGAACACATCTAAAACATGACAATATTACTGATAACCAATACTAAAATTCCACAACCCCTTGAGTTGCTAGATTGTTCTCACTACCAGGGCTTGGCTAGAGGCGCCTAGCCTAGCCTAGCCTAGCCTAGCCTAGCCTAGCTGCGCCAAACAGAGAACTGCAGCATCCGACTCCATCTCGATTCTTAGCGCATCACTCGCCTTCAGAATGAATAGTCACGTTTTGTGTTATTTAAACCATCGATAACGCTGTTATATAGTGCAGTGCATGACCGCTAAACGTTTATCATAGGCGTGCTTAGCAAACTATAGCGGCCTCATAATTAACATAGACGTTAATTGAACGCTCTTATCTTAATGGAAAGCTCTTACTTTAATGGAACGTTATGGTAAAGGAAATCGTACTTTAATGGGACACATTTACTTTAATGAAGCGCTCTTACTTTAGTGGAACGCTCTTACTTTAGTCCGGCATAATTACTTTAGTGGAATGCTTTTAATCTAATGGAAAGCACTTACTTTAATGGAACTATCTTTGGTGCAATGCTCTTACTTTAATGGAACTATCTTTGGTGCGATGCTCTTACTTTATTGGAATGTTCTTACTTTAAGTTCTTACTTTAAGTGAACGCTGTTACTTTAGTACAGTGCTCTTACTTTAATGGAATACTCTTAGTTTAATAGAAAACTATTACATTAATGCAGGTAGCGTGTCTGGCGCTAGTCCATCCCAGGAGAGAGGGCCAGGCGACAGTCACCCCCACAAAATCCAGTCACCCCACACACATCCAGTCACCCAAACACACACACATCCAGTCACCCCACACACACATCCAGTCACCCACACACACATATCCAGTCACCCCACACACACATCCAGTCACCCCACACACATCCAGTCACCCACACACATCAGTCACTCCCACACACATCCAGTCACCCCCACACACACATCCAGTCACCCCTCCCACACACACATCCAGTCACCCCCACACACATCCAGTCACCCCCCACACACATCCAGTCACTCCCCACACACACATCCAGTCACCCCCACACACACATCCAGTCACCCCACACACATCCAGTCACCCCCACACACACATCCAGTCACCCCCACACACACATCCAGTCATCCCCCACACACACACATCCTGTTCCCTCACCCTCCATGTGAGGGTGAGGTGCGGAGAACCCTACATCAGGTACGGTCACACAAGTTCATGTTATCGCATCTATCCTACATAACATATATGTGAGTTGCCTAGGATAACCCAACTGGTGACTGGTCGCCACTGCCTTCTAAATGGCAGGAAACATTCAGACTTCGGGTGAATAGTTAAAATTATATTAATTAGGGGTAGATAAATGTGACAGGAATATTCTGGATATTTTCGTCAAAGAATCTCCTCAGTATTCGGTGATAAGGAATATCGGGATAATCTGGAATATTCAGGATAGGGATCGAGAATATTCAGGATACCAAGGAGTATTCAGTATATTTTGTGGATTTTTTTTTACATAATTTTCCTAAATGTAGAACATATAAACGAATAATATAATAATTGTGTATTAAAATGTGATGCTCTTTGGACCCTTCGAGAAATTTTAAGTGAAGGGGGGGGGGGCTGGAACAGCCGGGGGAGTGACGCGGAGAGGAGACACCATATTGAATTTAATGAGTCAACACTGAACTGATTTGTGCAATGTAATCAGGCGTTCTCGAAGGTCAATTGTTTTTTTTCAGCCTGAATTTGTAATATTAACCCGTGTTAATGTCCCCTGCTGAAGAATTTGGATAATGGGCAAAACACTTGCAAGACTTCAATGAATCCTCCCCAACAACACACCTTAGCTAAGTGACGCTTACCCATAATGTACAGTAGTTCTGCGTTGGCCATCGTAAATCCTAATTGTTAGGGTAATGTTAGGGTGTGTTTTATCAGTATTAAATGTCTTCCAGTAATTAAATGGTGTTAAGATCAATTTCTTTGTGTACCCAGCAAGCCAAATCCTATACAGTCTACACCACTTTAATTTACCAAAGTAGCTGGTTTTAATATTGTAATTATTAATTTAATGTCAGGTGTAGCTTTTTGTGAGAGTGGTAGGGAGTGGGCTTCGAAAGAGTGACAGTCTGGCACCTGCTGTGGCTGAGTCCCCCATACCTCACCAAATTACTTGCAGGTAATAAATTCAGGTAATGTCCTGTAAACCTCCTGCAGGTAATTTGGACATATAATAATAATAATAATTCACAATATATTTAGTGATAAGGGATATATAGGATTTCTTCAGGCAGTATTCACAAGATTTTGTGATAAGAAATATACAGGAGAATTTCTGAAAAGAACTTTTGTAAGGAATATTCAGTATATTATCTGGAATTTTCTGTAACTACAGTGGTATAAGATGACAATTAGGCACATTTGGTTCTTATATTAATACGAAGTTTTATATAACACATGAGCATTTTGGTATTTTAGCTACTGATTTAAAAAGATTTCATCATGGCACTAGACTAATTGATGGTAACTAGATGCGGTTTGGAGCCGACTATCAGTTGTCCATATCATTCTCTAACTTGCTTTCTGTAAACCTCGGAGGCTAAACCCCTACCCACATTGGGAGGGGAGAGGATGTGTTAGGGTGACTGATGACTACCCCACCCTCTCTATGGTAAGCGTCAGCACACATTACCCTTACCTCCGAGAGAATTTTCCTTATGTCTGTTACAAGACTTGTAACATACCTCCTGACAAGCACGAATGTGTGAAAGGCTTTAAACTAATGTTTTTCTATCCCTCGTTGATTTATATATATATATATATATATATATATATATATATATATATATATATATTATATATATATACGTATATATATATATATATGTCGTGCCGATTAGGTAAAACTGGTCAATTAGCAAGAACTCATCTAAAATTAAATCCTTTCTAAAATTTTCTCTTATACGTTTAAAGATAGATTTTTTCATTTATGTTAATGTAAGAATTTATGATTTTGTACCAAGAGAAACTTTGAAAACCTACCTAACCTTATTACAACAAGCGCACTTTAATTTAGCCTAACCCAACTAAATATATTTTAGATACGTTAACATTAATTTAATAATAAACAAACACAATTAAATATATTTTTTCGTTAGGTTCAGAATGATTTTGGCGAAATTATTGCATACACAAATTTTCGCTTGTCTTATATGGCAAGAGAAGCGTTGCTATTTAAACCAAAATAGCAAGTTTTACCTAATCGGCACGACATATATATATATATATATATATATATATATATATATATATATATATATATATATATATATATATATATATATCAACAACTACACTGCGCTAGCCAGGGTTCGAACCTATGATGCTTTGGCCCGCTTCATAGTGAGCGAAAACACATAACCAGACCACTGAACCCACAATCCTTAAGAGTAGCGCATCCCGTAGGACTGAATGTTGTACTCGCTACCCAAGGACATACGGTGGTGTGGACGTCTCTATCTAATTTCATTTTCCTCCTGTTTGGTGTACTAGCTCAACAAGTAGTATATTATATTATTGTAACCACGAACGAAGTGGTATTGATCAACAACTACACTGCACTAGCCAGGTTCGAACCCTGGCTGGCGGATGAGTTGTTGATCAATACCGTTCGTAATTACAATAATATATATATATATATATATATATATATATATATATATATATATATATATATATATATATATATATATATATATATATATATATATTTTTGTTGTGTTTAAAATTCGCAGAACAGACGAATATTCACAAACACTAATCTCAGGTCGAAGGAAACTCGAACCTACGAACCTTGGACAAGGTACGTAGTCTCTACACCATACAACACTGGTCAATACATAAATAACAAAAAGGCACAATACCGTGACTGGAACAATACACACACAACCCGCACATATAAAAAAAGAGGAGCTTACGACGACGTTTCGGCCCGACTTGGACCATTTACAAAGCTCCTCTCTTTTTATATGTGCGGGTT
>WNWK01021802.1:0-33567 GCA_009830355.1 Cherax destructor | reverse complement strand
GTATTTCTTGGGTGCCAGATCAACCGGCGGAGGATATGGGGCCAGGGGCCTAGCAGCAACACCGGGCCGGGAAGACCAGCGAGCCTGGCCCAGGCCGGGCTCAGAAGAGATAAACTCGAAACTCTTCAAAGGTATATCAAAGGCCAGACTTGAGTCCTGGAGGTGGGAAGTACAATGCCAGCACTTTAAAAAAAGGGGTTTGGGATATTGGCTCTTCAGAGTGACATCTGAACTGTCGTATCTAGGCGCCTTTGCAAAGACAGTGATGATGTGTGAATGATGGTTAAAGTGTTTCTTTATTTTTGGGTCACCCTGCCTTGTGGGCTCTCCATACAATGCTGTTTTGGGCATTTTGATACAATGAACTTTCATTTAAATGAGCACCCTCTTCCCTATTAGTCCATTATACTGAGTTGTCATTGTATTTCCAATGTGTCCAGTGCCCCACACAAATGTAGATTTGCTTCACCACCAGTTTTAAAGTAAATAACAATGCAGTAATCAGTGTTATCTCCTTTCGAAAAATGTTGTATAGTACATGGGTATGAATGAAGAAATTGCAGATTTCAATGATACAAGTTGTGTAGCCCATATCTTGTATGGTAGAGTACGATAGCATTTAGGCAAGACTCAACCTAATAAATTTAAAATGTAGCTACATAATTTTGGTGACAGTACTAAATTGTGTATTGAAATATAATACTCAGTATTGGTTGCTAAACAGGAATATCATGACAAATTTGTATAAACTTGTCTAAAATTATTGGCTGCAGTATCGGAATTTTTCTAAATTAACGTATGAAGCATTATGTAATTCATTATAATTTTTTTCATTTATACTAGTGTATAATTTTTAAATCCTTTAAAGCTGTGCTAAAATAAATGGACTGTTTGACAATCTTTACTAATTAAATCTTTATAGTCATTCTGTTTTTATAGCATGCTGCAATATTTTGTTTGAGTGCTGGTATTTCAAGTTGTGACTGACACAGCAAGCTTGTGGTCTTAGGCTTTCAGGACGTCTCGATTCCTGGTGAGTCCTGTTGTAGAGCGCAAGCAGATACCTAGTGAGGAGGCGGGTGGGGGGTCAGGTGGCAGATTTATCCAGCAGCAAGAGGAAACTATAACTTCCACTCCTAACCCTCTCATGGATGACTCCCCTAAGTCAGACTCCATTACTGCTTCCTCTACTGCTGCTCTGCCTGTACCAACCTCCTCTGCCTCTATTGTGCTTCTACCATCACAAGATCAACAGGTAAAGTTTGCTCACTCTACTACCACATTCTGCCTATCTCTTCACACTGTTCTATCATAAACTGTATTTTTTTGCACTATAAAATATTTTCTTTAATGTAACATGGCAGTCATTCTCCAAAGTTTGCTGAGACGACTTCAGTGCTGATGGTTAGAGTCCTGACATCACCATAACATGTACACATTAATGAGACTAACTTCTTAAAAGTATGTCTAGTATGACATACTAGACATACTGTCTAGTATGATTGAAAGACATGTTGCTGTTATTTGAACCCTGGTTCTTGCTAGACAGAATTAGTGCCAGACAAAGTTACAAATGTAAATGTACTGTATTTGTTAGCATTCAAGCTAACAAAGTGGTAATTAAGAAAAGTAAAGTAAAGTGGTAATTAAGAAAAGTTTAGTTTAGATATATGTATAGACAAGACACGCATGCACACATTGACACACATGCATGAGCGCATGCACACCCCAACACACAACTAACACACACACACACACACACACACACACCCCAACACACACACACACACCCCCAACACACACACACACACAACACACACACACACACACCCCCAACACACACACACACACACACACACGTGTGCACATGCACTCATGCACAAGCATGCATGTAACACTCATGCACAACAGATAAAGTTTTTATTGCCAAGGCCTTTGACAACGGATAACAACCCCCACACACAGTGTGTGATTGCATTTTCTTAGACTGCAGAAGCATTTGATACAGTAATCCCCCCGAGACGGAGGAAAAAAATGAGGGGGCAGGTTAACAAAACATACCCGGGGGATCAAATACCTCGGGGATGGGGCTGGGGTGATTGTCCGGAAGAGACATCAGAAGGGGAAGAGTATCAAGGAATCCCCCAAATTGGTTTGGCCCAGTACTTTTCTGATTTGTGAATGATATTTCAGATGGGATTGAGTTAGACATATTCCTGTTGGCGATGTAAAATTGAGAAGAAAAAAAAGATGAGAAGGGGGGAAAGGGCTAAGGGAAGATATTGAAGATTGGTCAGGTAAGAGTTGAATTCCCCCCAACCACTGTAACAAATGGAATTTTTAAAGGAAATTTTTTCCCTTTTCTGTAGCAGAATGATGGTTGGGTGAGGGTGGGGGGTGACAGGCATCATCTGGGGACATCACAGCCAGGATCAGGAGGTCCCCCCTCCACATCATTGCCCCCCGGAAAAACACCTACACCTCTGATCATCAGGCCAAACCTCACAGCAAAATTCTCTGGAGAAGAGTGACAGGAAATTTTAAATTTTTAAAAAGTTTCATTTAGAGGAATCCAAATATATTTTAAAAGGTAAATTCGGGAGATTTGTTTATGTTAAATTTTTGTCTCTAGTTGAACAAATTGTTGATTTTCTAATGTCAAAGGCATGTGCCATCTCCTCCACATGTGTACCATTTTTAAAATTTTTTTAAAAAAACGGGCATAGTTTTGAGCTTTTTGTCACTTTCAAAATACTGGTTTTTTTTTTTGTGCCGGGTTTAAATCCAGAGATAAGATACAGCTTTGAAAAAAAATCCCAAAATAGAGCTATAAACATGGGGGAGAGAGAGGATGGTATGGAAACCCTCCACAAACTGGGCTGCATGTTTTCATCAAGCCAGTTTGTCTTTCCCAAACAGTCAAAATTAGGGGACAGGGAAAAAAAAGTTGCCATGGGGAAACAGCCTGATTTGAGATTTTTTTTCAGATTTAATGGCATGAATGCTCAGGCCAAAACGTGAAGGATTTTTTCAGAATCTTTATAAATTAAAAACCCCTTATCAACAAGGGGGTGTATAATTTTTTCCTTGGGGAAATTTTTCCCTAATCCTGTAGGCCATTAGCCTTCCCTTTAGTACCCCCTTTTTCTCTTGTTCTTTTCCCCTTTCTACTATTATAATTTATTATTATTATAATTTCTATTATTATTTTTATTTTACTATTATTATACTACTACTATTATTATATTACAAATATTATTAAAATTAATTTCTTTTTATTTATACTCTTATTATTATTATACTACTATTATTATACTACTACTATTATTAAAATTAATATTATTATACATTACTACTATTATACTAATACTACTATTATCCCACTACTACTTTTAAATTATATTTACTACTCCCATTATACTACTGAAATTATTATTATTTTATTATTTTGTTCCCTTTTATTTTCCCTTTTATCACTACTCCTTTCCTCTTTTACAACAGTACTACTGGTATTACTACTACTATTATTACTACAAAGTAGTATTGTTTTTAATACTTTTAAATAGTAGAATCATTACTTGTACTATTACCACTAGTTTATTGTTTGGGGCATTACTATTAAATAATAATAATTTTTATTTCAATGCATGTTACAAGTTTTACAATGTTATTGGTAGTTACAATTATAAAACAATTATAAAACTGTAATGCAAGGAGAGCCACTGGCATGCCATGGCATTGGGGGGAGTTTATTCTAGAGACTTATTCACTAAGTATTTTAATGCTAAAAAATTGGATTGAGTTTATTCTAGTTCTGTATTATTTAAATTATTAAATGGGTTTTACATACTATTAAAAGACAATACAAGAGAAATTGGCTTTTTGTTTAACTAGTTTAGAATTTATTTCAAATTTCAGTATGTTGATGCTATACTTTTTTATAATAACAATACTAGAAAAAAGTTTTTTGGGTTTTATCTAGGTATATATTTTATTTCAAATTAAGAAAATGATGATACTTTAAAATATTAAATGACAATATGATGATATGAAATTGCAACAAGTGTTAAGGAATTTTAAATATTAAATTGAGATCTTCTTAGTACTTCTTAGTACTACTATTACTAATTCTATTACTAGTACTACTGTAGTGCTGCTACTATAATTAATACTACGGGGAACCCCCGGATTTCATACTTAACCCCCTCCAGGGTCGTTCAAAACCGAAAAGACAAAAACCCCAAGTAATGTTTCCCATAAGAAAAAAGTAAAATAAAAAAGTGGTACTCACTTACAGGTCCCCAAACTAAACCCGGTTGAAGTTTATTTTTTTAAATGCTTTTGTAAGGAAATTTTTGGGGGTCTAAAAGGACTAGTCTATTTTACAACATTTTTAAAGGAGATAAATTTTTTGGGAAACATTTGAACAGCATTCGGGAAAATGAAAAAATATCGTAAGTCGAGGTACCACTGTAAAATTTAAATCCGTTCCAGACCCCCAAAAATATTAACAAAAAAAAAATTTTTTAAAGAATAAAAATTAGGTTTTACATACAGAAAACAATGAGAAATAAATATAAAGGACTAATAAAAGGGGAAAAAATGAACTTTTAAACATCACTTTTAACCTTTTTGAAGACTCTGTTGGGAAAGGGAAAATAAAGGGAGGGAGAGGGAGGAGAGTTTATTGTTTGGAGACAGGAAAAAAATTATTTAAATATGACGCTAATGGGGTATGGGGTAGATTTAAAAATGTAGTGTTAAGTGTTCAAGAAGTTTGTGGTTACAGGCGAGGGGGTGCGGAGGGAAGAGGAGCGATTGGTGGAATGATGATGTAAAAGAGAGAAGGGGGAAAAAGAAAATAAGGGGAGGTTTTTACAAAGTAGAAGTGATGCAAGGAGGGAAGAGTATATGGAGAGAAAAAAGAGGAAGGTTAAAAGAGGGGGGAAGCAATGTAAAAAAAGAGCAGATGAGAGAGTGGGTGAGATGTTATCAGCAAATTTTGTTGAAAATAAGAAAAAATTTTGGAAAAGAGATTAATAAGTTGAGGAAGCCTAGAGAACAAATGGATTTGACAGTTAAAAAAAGGGGGGAGGAGAGTTATTAAATGGAGAGTTAGAGGTATCGGGAAGATGGAGAGAATATTTTGAGGATTTGTTAAATGTTGATGAAGACGGGGAAGCTGGATTTCGTGTGTGGGGGCAAGGAGGAATAACATTTTGTAGGGGGGGAAAAATTTTTTTTGGGGGTTTGTGGGAAGTTCGTGAGGCAGTGGGTAGAATAAAAGGGGGGTAAGGCAGCTGGGATTGATGGGATAAAGATAGAAATGTTAAAAGCACGGGGGATAAAATTTTTGGAGGGGGGCAATTATTTAATAAATGTATGGAAGAGGGTGGTACCTAGGATTGGCAGAGACCCAACCTTTTTGTATAAAGGAAAAGGGGGACAAAAGGGGTGCAAAAATTATGGGGGAATAAGTCTGTTGAGGTCCCTGGTAAAGTGTATGGTAGAGTTATTATTGAAAGAATTAAGAGTAAAACAAAAAAAGCAGGATAGGATGAACAAGGGGGCTTTGGGGAAAGGTAGGGGGTGGGGTAGCCCCAAGTGTTTACAGAAAAACAAAAGGTGAACAGTATTTGGATAAGGGTAAAGATTTTTTTGGGTGGATTTATGGTTTTGGGAAAAGGGTATGATGGGGTGATGGGGGGGAATGGGCAGATGTTGCAGGGGATGGAATGGGAGGAAGGTTACGGGAAAGCGGGAAGAGTTTTTATGGGGATAGTGAGGCTCAGGGGGTTTTAGGGGGGAAAGGGGGACTTTTTCCCCAGTAAAAGGGGGCCTTTAGAAAAGGATGTGTGATGTCCCCCGTGGTTTTTCAAATATTTATAGATGGGGTTTTAAGAGAAGTGAATGCGAGGGGCTTGGGAAGAGGTGTTGGGCTAAAAGATAAAGAAGAAATACAAAGTGGGGGTTGTCACAGTTTCTTTTTTCTGATGACACTGTGCTTTTTGGGGGATTTTGAAGAGAAGCTGCAGAGGTTGGTGGATGAATTTGGTAGGGTGTAAAAAAAGAAAATTGAAAGTGAATATAGGGGAAAAAGGGGAAGGGATGAGGATAACAAAAAAATAGGGGACCCCCAAAATTGGATATCAGATTGGAGGGAGAGAGGGGGAGGGGGGTGAATGTATTTGGGTATTTGGGAGTGGGGCATGTCAAGGGTGGGTCTATGAAGGATGAGGTGAATCATAGAATTGATGAGGGGAAAAGGGGGAGGGAGCACGGGGTCTGTGGGGACAAAGAACCTTTTTCCATGGAAGTAAAGAGGGGGAAATGAGAGAATTATAAACCAACGCTCTTATATGGGTGTGAAATGGGGGATGAATGTTTCAACGGGGGAAAGGGTGGAGGCAGTGGAGATGTCATGTCTGAGGTCAATGTGTGGTGGAATATAATGAGAGAATTGGAGTTTGAAATTAGGAGGGGGGCGGGATTTTTAAAACGATTGTCCAGGGGCTGAGGGGGGGTTTGGGACATGTAGAGAAATGGAACGAGACAGAGTGATTTTGAGAGTGTATAAACTGTAGTGGGGGGAAAGGGGGGTAGGGGTGGGCCTAGGAAAGGTTGGGGGGAAGGGGTAAAGGAATTTTTTGGTGCGGGGGGTTTGGGAATTTCCAGCAAGCATGTGAGCGTATTTAAAGGGGAGTGAATGGGGGATATGGTTTTTAAATTTGATTGCTGTTGGAGTGTAGGCAACATTTATAAAGGGGTTTCAGGAAATGCGGGCCCCCTTGAGTTCTGGAGAGGGGGAAGTACAGTGCCGGCCCCTTTTGGAAGGGGGGGTGTTAATGTTGCAGTTTTATAACCGTAGTGTAAAGCCCCCTTTCTGGCAAGACAGTGATGGAGTAATGGGGGGAAAGTTTTTCTTTTTCGGGGGCCAATTTCCCGCCTTGGTGGGGAAACCGATGTTTAAAAAAAAAAAATGACGCTAATATCAACCTTTCGGCTTATTTATCTTTTTCACAATTCATCTAATATGACATAATAACAATATTAATAACATGATATATACTCTAGAATGAATAAAAAGGTTTTATTTTCAGGTCCACTGACAGCATGGGGCCCTATAGTGGTGGAAGCCTGCGGGGGCCACCACCACTAGTCACACTACTAGTCACACTGAAACACCACTAGTCACACTAAAAAAATGTACATAATTTATAAATAAGAAATATTGTATAAAAAAATAATAGAGGGAATTGTAAAGAAAAAAGTGCGTATGTTGTCATGGGTTTTTATACCTCCAACAACATTGGAGGAGTTAGTTTCGTGTCATCTTTTTTTTATCGCTTTAAACCTAACTTCTTTCTACACTGTTAATGCTACCTTTTTTTGCTTTTTTGTTTTAGCCTTTATCGACTAATGCTGTTTTAGTATCGATAAACTGAATCATAATCACTGAAGAAGGCACATTCTTTCCCCCCTATCCCCGCCCTTTACCAAAGGGGTCCCCCAGAACTTTTTGGGCCCATTTGGGTTATTTCGTAGTCGCAATCAATAAACAAGCCCAAAAATTGCAAAATGTTTGGATAATGGTCACCCAAAACCCGTGACAGAGCCAGACTGAGGTGGCGGTCCCGGGGCAGACGCGTCTGATATGTACGATTCCCAGGGGTACAAATTCGGGCAAAATTTTTCCCCCCAAAAAATGTTCTAAAACCAAAAACCATATCCAGGGTGCAAATCTGGGGTTCCACTGTACCATTTGTGCCAGTACTAATTATTACCATAACTAGTACTACTATTAGAAAAAGGGACTATCCCCCCTCATTCCCCCCCTCCTGTTTTCTGGGTTTCTGTAACTCTTTTTTTACTCATTTAAGTAAAAAAATCCAGATTTAAACCCAAAGGCCCAACCCTGAACCAATGACTAAAATCTCATCCAAAGTTCCCCTGAATCAAGGGGTTTTTTATTTTTATTTTTTTATGTGAAAAAAGGGTTTTCATAAAAAATAAAAGCAATTATTTGTATATTTTAACAAAATAAAAAATTTTATTTCATTGCCAAGGTTAAAGTTGAATTTTTAAAAATTTATTGGAATATGTCAGTAAATAAAACATTTATTTTTTCTGGGGGACGCTAACAGCAACCTGTCAGATTTGGGGTTTGGGAAAGCTGCAACAGCTGGGGACGCCTGGGGCACTGTTCCTCCGCTTTGTCTTTTTCACATACCCCCCCCTCCAATGTCTGCCCCGTTTGCCTGCACCCAGCCACCCTTTGGTACCCAAACCCTGCTACCAACCTACTTTCACCCAAAACTTAGTATGCAACTGGCGGGGGTAAATATTAAATGTGAAAACTTGTTTTCAAATATTTTTTTGATTTCAAGAAACAAAATTTGAATGATAAATTTGTTTCCCGTTATTCAAACTTACTGTCTGTTTTAGCACCACAAAAATATACATCTGTTAGTTTAGTCTCAAGAAAAAGTTTTGGGATTTGGTTTTTTTAATGTTTTTAACTCATCGTTTAGATTTACTCCTAAATGTTAATTACTGTATTTTTGTGATTTTAAAATCTACAGACGTTGCAGGAAGACGGGGTAATTGTGTGCTTTGTATTTTCCCTTTAGCTATGCCCTAACTCTGAGTGAATGTTTTTGCCTGTTGTGCTATGTTTTTGTTATTATGTATCAACCATCAAATAATTTTTTTTAACACAAAGTAATTTAAAATTTTTATGAGGTATTTTTGAAATATATTGTTGCTTTTTTTTTTCCTCATTTATTTAGGGGATCCAAAAAAGGGAATTTCTATCTTCATGTAGTTGTTTTATTACTGGTTATTTTTTATTTTTCAAACATTATTTTTTTTCAGTATAATACATTTCTTCATTTTTTAGTTTTGCTTATTATACTACTGGAAAATGACTTATATTTTTATTTCTGTTAAAGCTTAAAGCCAAATTGGGGTGTCTTTTTTGATATATGTACAGTGGATCCTCAATTTTTTTTTCCTCTTATAAGGCATTGATTTTCATGAGTTAATTGCAGTGTCAGATAATGTTAAAAAGATATGGCACGTTTTTTTAAAATATCATTGGGTGAACACATGAGTTTAGCCTTTTTGGTATTAGATGAAGAGGTCCCACTGTATATGAAATAAGCCCTGATGGCAAAGTGTTTAGGGCGAATTTTTGGGTTCGGGGGACAAGGGGCCCCCTTTTTTTGCCATCTACCAACTAACAAAACCTGCCCCGCCTTTTTTCCACGCTTTTGGGTCCCGAGGTGGGGCCACCACAGAGTTCTTGTTCCTTGGCCAGCCTAAGGATCTGTTGCTACTATTTCCCGGGGTTGTCATTGTCCTGTTTCCCTGTGCTTGACATAATTTTAGGCCCCCATCTTGTCTTGTGGTAATTTGTCCCAAATTTTTTTTGGTGACCTTTAAAACCCGGGGAAAGCACAGCCATTATGCTACTGCATTTTAAATTGAACTGTACTTTTTTACTACTGTAAGCTTTAGGCTTGTTACTAACATTAAATGGGTTTGATGTTCTCTTGATTGGTTTTCTGGCTGTAATATTAACCCCCCTTAAAATATCTTCATTGTTGTGTTATAATAGTATATTTTATGTTTAGTTTTTTCCTTTAATTAGGCAAACCCGGTGGGGGATGTCTTATGGTTTTGCCCTTTGGTATTTTATTTTTTTTATATGTTTGTTTGTTAAAATTATTTTGAAAACTTTTACTTTGATAAAACCAAATGTATGTTTTCAAAAATTTAAATTTCCTTCTTTTTTTTAAAACCCCTGTATTTTTTGGGTTTCTACATATTGGTATAAACCCAAAAACCCCTTTATAGAATAAAATAAACCCTTTTTCCCTTTTTTTTTTTTTTTAATTTTTTTTTTTTTAAGGGCATTTAGCCTTCTGGGGTAGTTTTAAAAGGCAGATTTTTTGGTTGGGGGGTTTTGGCACCCGCAGGATATGACAGTGAATAAAAAAGCATTGAAAAACCCAAGGGTGTGCTGGATTTATCATTTATATTCTGTTTGTCGGCACTGTTATCCACATCTAGTATGCATCGGTAGTTGAAATAGGAAAATGAGGAAAGGGAGTGTTAGTTGTTGACCATGGGGAAAAGGTTGGTTAATGAGCAGGTGACACCCTTTTCCCCCTCCCCTTTAAAACCAGCTTGGCTCTCCCCTTTTTCCGCCTGTGTCTCCCCACACTGTAGAAAACCAGTGGATTTTTTGTTTCCTTTTTTCTGTGAAACCCAAATTTCCATTTCGTAATAAACTGAAAAGAGAAGAAAAATATTGGTTAGTCTTGAGGGTGGGATAAAGTCCATCTGGCAACTCTGCTGTGATCCTGCATTGTATTGTAAAAAAAAACTAAGAAAAGAGGGTTTTTTCACCTCCATTTTCCCATGGATTTGTTGTATTTTTTGATTACTTGCACTTTTCTTTTTTTCAACACGTGGGCGTTTCCCCCACCGAGGCAGGGTGGCCCAAAAAGGGAAAAAACAAAAGTTTCCCCTTTTTACATTTAGTAATTTATTCAGGGGGAAGGGGTTACTACCCCCTTGCTCCGGGGGCATTTTAGGCCCCCAAACACGCATGGTTTGAGGATAAAAATTCTTTTCCATTTCCCCCGGGAGATAAGGGGAAAATAAGAACAAGAACTAGTAAGAAAATAGAAAAAAAACCCAGAGGGGTTTTATATATATGCTTGTACTTTAAAGGGAGTGTGACCTAAGTGTAAGAAAAGGGAAAAGATGAAAAGGGAAATCTTGCATGTTTATGAGACAAAAAAAAAACCCCCAGCAATCCTACCATCAAAAACAATTACAGGTTTTCTTTTAACCATTTTGGCAGAGGAGTATTTCCCTGGGCGGTTGTCCCCAAACCCCTTTTTACCTGGGAATTACCAAAATTTTTACCAAATTTTAGGATAATTATTTTTTAATTTAAAACCAAAGGGAATTTAATAAAAAAGGGAATTTAAAGGGGAAGGTTTTGGGAGCTCAGAATAAAAGTGCCTGACTAGGTCTCAGTGGAGCCTGACCAGGTTATCCTGGTTTTTCCTGGGTATTATCAATTACTTTTATTTTTGGGAAATTTTTTATCAAGACAGTGGAACCCCGTAAACAACACCCCGGGGGAAAACGTAAAATTTTAAGATAATAGGTGTCCCGGGAAGTGTTTTTTTGGGGGTCTGAAAAGACAACCCGGACATTATTCCTTAAGGGAGTAAATTGCTCGGTAATGGCACTTGAGCAGGTTTTGGAATGAAGTTTACAACTGGGGTCCACGGGGTACAGGGGACCCTTGGTTTTCGACAGTTTAAAATTTAACAATTATGTGTTTTTTTTGTAAGTGTTTTTTTAAAACCCCATTAACCTAATTTACATTCTTTTTATAAAAAAAATTTGTTCGGTAATGGCACTCAAACAGCATTTTTGGAAAGAATTACCAAAAAAACCAGGGGTCCACTGTATAGTTTTTTTTTCCCATGTCCCAAAAAATAAGAATCTAATGTACAGTAGGCCCTAAATTAAAGAATTAACCCCCTCAAAATATTACACAAAAATAGGTTAACTCTACATTTTGCGGGAAAATTTTATTTTTTTTTAAATTTTGAATTTTTACAAAAATTGGGGAAGAATTGTTTTTGCTGGAGCCAATCATCATACTTCTTATAGATAGTAATTCCTTTAAAAACCCCCTTTTGATATAGGGATATATGGGGAGTAATTTTGTTAGTAAACTTGTTTATAGTAGCACATTTTTTAAAAGTAAAGTGGCCCCTGGTTACGAGCTTAATTGCCCGGGAAGGTTTTTTTGATCCCTTTTCCAACAAATTTTGTTCCCATCAAAAAATACTAATGTAAATTAGATTAATCTTTTTTCAGACTCCCAAAAATACACTTAAAAAAATACACTTAAAACCTTCATACAGTTTATTACTGGGAAATTTGGGGGATAGGGGAGTAGAAGTTTTTTTGTGCCCATGTATAGAAATTAGGCATTTACTTTCCCAGCTTAATTTTGTTTGTTCTTTTTTTACTCAAACTATTTTGGGTGAATAACGTTTCAGTGGTAACCAGGGAAAATATAGCTGAATGTGAGTGCTGCATTCTAAAGGGGGGGTGGGTCATTCAGTTTGTAGTGCCCAATTTTTGGCAAGACAGTTGTTGAATGAATGATGCTAAATTATTTTCTTTAGGTGACCCTATCTTGGTGGGAAATGGCTTGTTTTAAAAAAATAAAATTTTAAAGGGTCTTTACATTAATTCTTAGTTTGTTTAGGACTTCCATGTGGGTTTTTAAGATCTTTTTACTTTTGGGGTTTTGGGAATTTTTAATGGGGTGAGGAACAAGAGGGGCCAAGTAGGTCTTTAAAGAAAATTAATGTTTATTGGGAATAGGGATGGGAATTATCATTTATAGAAACATATTAACCCCCATTGCTTGGAAAATTGAATAAAACTAAGGGTATGAGTGACCATTGACTCCATAGTGTTTATATTTTGGTGAGAAAGTTTTATAATTTAAAGCATGACTTTTTTTGTGTATTATTTATATACCCTTATATGGGAAAAACCAAATCACAAAAAAAATTAATAAGAAATATTACATAGCTATTCCCAAACTTTATAAGTTGTGTAAAAACCACATTCACTTTTTAAAAAGGAAAGAATCATTTTGAATGAAAGGGAACAAAAAAAAATAAAAGGACAGACTATCTGCACGCCAGTGCAAGCCTTCAGCTCTGTTTTCCTTTTTAAAAAAGCTGTTCCCTCGGGTTTATGCATTTTGAGATGCCAATATGAAATAAATGTTTTTTTTTTTAAAATTTAAACCCAAAAAAAAAGTTATTTCCAATTTAAGATACTGAAATTTGGTAAAATAGTTACCCTCGGATAAATAAAATAACATCATCCGTTGTCTAGAAGATAATATATATTTTTGAAGGTCTGGAAATGAAAGAATCAAAGAAACAATAGGAGGGTACATATTTTAAAAAAATTTGATGAAATGAAACAAATATAAAAAAGTATTCTGTTTAATGATTGGGAAGTACAGTAGGCAGACAAACATTCATTCACAAACACTTTTTTCCCTGGTGGAACCCATTTTAAGTTTGAGTCCCTGGGATAGAACTCTTATCTTGAAAGCAAAGGAAAAATCAAGAATGTCCAAAGGAGTGCAATTTGGACTGATGTCTGAGCTTTAGGGTAATTTAAACCTGGGAAAAAAGAATGCAAAACTAGCCTTCAGTCATTTCAAGAATAAATAATAATGGGAATATAGTCATGACATACAAAAAAATTCTTGGTAGGGCAGGGGATACAAGGAGGCCCGGTCTATGACCCATGAGACCTGGTCAGGGGCCCCCAAAAGGCCCGGACATGGGCCCAGAGGCATGGTCTTGGGGTTGTGTTGCAAGGGTAAGACTCCCCGAACCCTCAACAGATATAGATAAAACCATACAACCAGCCTTTAATAACAGGCAGTACAGTGGACCTCGGTTAAAAAAAATTCATCCCGGGAAAAAAAGCTCAATGCCAACCAACAATTTGGGCCCTTTAAAAAAATAATGTCACGAGGTTAATCTTTTCCCCAAACCCCCCCAAAAACACTTCCACATGCACTTCAAATTTTACTTTTCATAATTGTACCATTTCCGGGGTATTCGTTAACCGAGGGTCCACTGTAATTCACTTTTTCCAAGACAGTCCAGTGAGTGACTGTTTAAGGAGTCTTAAACAGCCATTATCTGACATAGATCTTCTGCCACCCAGTGGGTTTTTTGTTTTCTGTTCGCATGTAAGAATTTTTAATTGCCTTTTTTATATTTCATTTATTGTTTTTATGTAAAAATTTGGGTTATTTTCTAACCTAACTAAACCAAAAAACCCAACCAAATAAAAATTGAAAATTTTTCAAAACTGTATGCAAAAAATCCACAATGGGCTGTTTCCATAGACCAAAAACACAGAACAAATTTACGTCCCCAAATGAGCCACGGGGATATCAGACAGCTTTTTTAAACTGTGAAAAAAAATGTAAACTGAGCACTGATAAAGGGGGCCCAGGGCCCCATGATTTGTAGGCACCCCCTTTCACTGTGCTTAAGAAGTTAAGAAGCATGATGAAAGAGCTGAGTTTTCCCCTCAATTTTTGGGAATTACAGATAGGCAGTTGCAATATTTTTGGGAAAAACCATGACATTGTGAATTTTCAGACCAAAAAATTTGTTTTCAAGATTTTATCTCCCCGTACATGTATTCGGGATGCATGTTCGCCGGGGATTGTATGGGGTGGGATGTTTTGTACATACACACATTTACATTTAGTAAATTCCCGAGAATTCAAATTGGAAAAATGACTTTCAGAAAAACCCTCATTTTTAATTATTTTCCAATTGAAATGAAATTGGAAACTTCAAGAAAATGACACTTTTGAAGGGTCACTTTTTTTAAAAAAATTTACTCAAGAAATAATCACCTGCACAATACCCAGTTCATGTAGGCCATTGCATGCGTCCTTTTTTCAACAACTGCAACACAATACTAAACAAACAAATTTTGGATATTAGAGTTGTTATTGCATTCATCAGGGAAAAGGTCACCTGAACAAAATGGGGTATGCCCCAAGAAGTATAGTTGGAATGCAGTGATGTCTTACTAAAATGAATGGAAAGGGGGTAATACGGGACAGTTAATATAAGTGGAGACATTTGTCTGGGGCTTCCCAGGGCCTTGGTAGGGGGGCATGTTTTCACCAATGCATTCTGTTCCTTATTGAATGTCACATATCCCGGGGCCTTTTTTCCCTTTTCTTTGATTTTTCCCTTTCGGGGTGTTTCATTGATGTGTGCATTTCCCCCTTTTGTCTTTTTCCCAAAAACGGGCAGTATCCCCCCCGGGGGGCCCCCCAAAAAAAAAAAATTTTTTTAAAATTTTAGTAATAGGGACGGGGAGAAGGGGTTATTTTTCCCTTGCCCTGGATTTTAGTCGCCTACGACACAAATGGCTTATGGAGGAAGAATTCTTTTCCCCCTTCCCATGGAGAAATTGTCCCCTGTGTCGTGATTTTACTTTTCCCTCATATTAATTATCTATAGCCAAAAATGTCCAAAAAATTTTGGTGACCACATGGCACAAAATCCCGGAACACACATCCATCCACCACACAAGCCTGAAGGCACCGAGCATCCAGCCAGTAGTTTGGGGGTCCCATGACATTTACTTTTTGTGTTGACTGAACAAGTTTTCTTGCCCAACACCTAACAGGGTTGGGGATTTTTTTGCATACAAGTATACTGGGCACCCCTTTCCCCCGTACAGCCCTCCTCACTTAAAAAGGAGTTCCCCTTCCAAGACCCGGAAAAAAATTCATCCCAAGTGAGGCCATACTACAGGTCCACATTCCTTTTTCCAAAAACCCTTTTGGGGCCCGTAGTGGCCAATTTCAGAATTTTTCAAATTTCAGAATTTAAGGTGGGGCCCAGGGGGAGCACCCCATAATCAAACATTAACACTGAAAAAAAGTGTATGAATACAACACTAAGTGGAAAAAAAAAATACTTCTTTCAACATCGCCGTCGCTTCCCCACCACATGGGTGGCCCAAAAGAAAACGAAAATTTCTCCTTTTACAATTAGTAATATACAAAGGGGGTTACAGCCTTTTTTCCATTACAAATACTACTACGATTTATTTATAGAGTAATATATTTTATAAAAAATTTAAAGGGGTAATTATAAAACCAGGAACATGATTTTTTAAGACGATTCTCAAGATGATTGACAGATGTTGTTTTTTAAAAACTTTCAAGTGTCATGTGTCTTAATTAAAAGGGGGTTTTTGTCTAAGCAATCTCTTCTGGCATAATAATGACAGGTAAATTGCATACACCTTCAGACATCTTGATTTTTGTTTTTCCAATCACGAATTTTCACCTTGTGGGGCCTGCATCATTGGAAACCCCCAAGAATAGTTAACCTTTTCCTTAGCACCTTTAAAACCTGTTGGTGCTTCTCATCAGCCGTTGTTAATGCTTTTCTAGGAACATAGCGCCAGTAGAGAGCTTTTTCCCATCAGCATTGAAAATTTTCAAAAATAAGGTTTTTGTCAGATATTATTTTGGCAAATTCATCAATGTAATTTTCAGTTTTTAAAGGGAGCAGAATTTTTCAACAGATTTTCAGATACAGTGGACCCCCGGTTTTTGTTTAAAAAATTTTTTCCAGAATGGGTATTTGAGTACCATTATTTAATGAATTTGTTTTTTATAAGGGCAAAAAGTAAATTAGATTAGTCGTTTTAGAACCCCAAAAATATTTAAAAATTGTTTGATTTGGAGGTGAAAAAAAACCGGGGGCCCAAATTGTATTTTCACCATTACGCTTCAAATTTCTGCACCCAAAACCACCCTGAATATTGACACCCCCCTTCAATGTTCAGTTTTTTCATGGTATATTTTAGCTTGTTTCAGGGCCCAACAAACCAGTCAGTGGCATACGTTCACTTTTCATTGCCAATCCACCCCATTAGCACATAGTAAATTCTTCGTTTTTTGCCCTATCGGGGTTTTTCTTTTTTCCCCAGTTTTTGGTCATCACTGTTGCTATAATATTTCAGTAACTTTTTTTTTCTGTTTCTTTAAATCTTTAAACCCGTGGTAGTTCCAGCAACCATTTTCTTGGAAAACGCTGCACTGACACACCACGATAAAGTTTTGCAGTAACTCTATTTTTGTGCATTTTGATAACTAGATGTTTTTTTTTTTTCACTGTTCCCCATGGGGGTATCTGCAGCTTTTTTTGGACATTTTAACAGTAAAATTAAACACAGTCAAAAAATAAAAAGCAAAAAAAAATATCAGCAAGAGCAGAGGGTGTAAACCCCTTTCGGGCGCCGAGAGACAACTGATGCCTGCCACTTGGCTGTCGGGTTTTTCACCCCACCACGGGCAGCATTGGAGTTATGTAGAGATGACTGAGGGATGCCCAACCCATAAAAAAATTTTTTGGTTTTGGGAATTTTTTGAATTTCAAAATTTTGGATAAAGGAATGGGGGCCCTTATAATGGTAGTGGGTTTGTGTCACCCATTTTTTGATATTGCACCATTTGTAACTTTTTTTGGATTTTTTGAATGTTTATACAGTAGTTTTACATACGTATTGTATTAAACAGAGTAGAGGAAACGGGGGTACCCCGAAACTGGGCCCCCTTTCAACTCAAACAATTATGTAAGTGTATTATTGTAAGTGTTTTTTATTTTTTTTGGGGTCTGAAACAGACTAACCTACTATATGATTTTTGGGTTAGTGAGTTTGAGGTCATGTGATGGGGGGGAACCCCTTTTTCTCGGGATCATTGAGGTAGAGGAGCTGAGGTCAGGGGGGATAGAGGGATACCTCTTTTGATCATTGAGGTTTTACCATGGGAACAAATTTGTTCAGTAATGGCACTAAACAGCCTTCGGGAAAATTAATGGGCCCCTTTAAAACTCGGGGTTCCCCACTGTACAGTGGAATTCCTTACTTAGGGAGAAAAAATTCGTTCCAGTGGGTTTATTCAGGTGCTGATACCAAAGGGAAATTTTTTTTCCCATAAGAAATAATGACAATTAGGTTAATCCTTTTTGGACCCCAAAATACATTTTACAAAAGCACCTAAAAAAAATACACTTACATAATTGTTCATTTTTGAGCTGCTCAAAGTAGAGGTACCACTGTACATTATTTAGGTATGCATACTGGTCAGAGAGCCCGCGTGTTTTGGAGTTGTCAGTAAACAGTACAGGGGAACCCCGGGTTACTCCCTTTTTCCCGTTTTTTTTCGGTTATCGCCGATTTTTTTTCTTCAAAATATGGTCTCTTTTTCTTTGGGATCTTTTTGGATTTCATTGACGAAATTAAATGGGGCTCCTTTGTGCCGCACGCACACAAAGCCTCCCACACACGCATTCGGGAATCAGTGTGGCGTTGTTTCTGGCGAGAAAAACATTCCCCTTTGGGTGTTCATACGAAACATTTCGTAATAACTATTGTTTTGTGCTTGTTTATTGTGTGTGACTGCTAAATGACCAGGGGGGCCAAAAGAAAGTTAAAACCCAACCCCTTTTGGTAAAGAAGGTGAAAAACACAAGAATTCAAGAAAGAACTTGTAGCAAAGTACCAAAGTGGAGGAGGAAGAGAGAGGGGAGAATGTGCCTTTCAGGATTTTGTGAAAGCACGATACTAAAAAACAGCAGGAGTCAATAAAACGCTATAGTGCCAGCCAGCGATAAAGGGGAAAATTAAAAGTGAGCAAGTGTTAAACAATTGGGAAAGAAAAGGATCACAAAATTTAAATCCTCCAATGTTGTTGGGTATATAAGGCCACTGGGCAACATACGCCCTAAAGCCGGTTTCTAAGGTAAAAATATTTTTATTTATAAAGTGTAAATATTTCTTATTTTTAATTTTTTGACAGTGGGGCCCCCCCGGGTTACGTGATTAACCGTTTCCCGAGGGGTTAACCTTAAACCGAAAAAAAACTTAATCCAACCCATTTTCCCCCTAAGAAATAATGGAAATTCAATTTAACCTTCCCAAAACCCAAAAAATATTAAAATAAATATTGTTTACACATTAACTAACACAGAAAGACAGTGGTACTGAAAATTTCATATTTTTTCGGCTGGAGAATGCTGTTCAAGTGCCATTACCAAACGAATTTATCCCCATAAGGAATAATGTAAAATAGACAAACCCTTTTTACACCCCAAAATATACCAAAAAAAGCTTTTAAAAAAAAATAAACTTACATGGGCTTTTTGGGACCATCGAACCCGAGGTACCACGGGGTTATATAAATTACAGCTAATAAATACAACATTTATTTAACTTAACACTTCCCTTTTTGAAGAGTTGTTGATGTGGAAGAGGGGAAGGAGTAGTATTATTTTGGGAAGGGGAACCCCTTCCATTAACACTGCAGGTCCAAGTTTTTTTCGGGGGTTACTGGCCTTTTTTTTAAATTTAAATTTAGGACCAGTTTGGGAGAGTCACGGGAAACCCCTCTTCAAAAAAAAATCTGTCCAATGGAGCTCTGTGTCTGGCGTTTCTTTAAAGCATCCCTGAAATGGGACACCCACATTGTCATTGACATGTTCCCAGCACACCCTTTGCAACAGCTTTGTTAGGGGGGAAAATCATCCATAAAGCCTTGCACATCACCAGGCACAGATCCCCTTTAATCCTTAAGAAGGCACCGCTTCCATTTTTTTCCTCCTCCCCTGGGCCATTTTTCCCGAACAGTGGTCTGTTGCTGTTGGGGAGATGAAGCTCTTGGGAGATCTGCAGTGGTTATTCCTTTTTTGGGCCTCCACCAAACCCTTCCACATCTTCGGATTTAAAATCCAACCCCAAATCCCCCAGTGCCACAATTTTTTCCACAACAGGCTCAGGGCCCCCCTGATATCCCCAAAAACCCTTTAAAAACCCTCTCTGGGAAAACAGTCTGGCCACAATTTTGTCCAGGCAGAGTTCAAAATCCTGGTAGTCACTCCCCCCCAAGCCTTACCTATAAGGTTTATGCAATGGAGGATATTGAAGTGATCTTTCCCCAAAAATCTTTTTGGTCAACCCCAGTGTCCGAGGTCACATCAAAAACACTTTTGGGAAAAATTGCTTTGGTTTAGAGTTTTTTAAAGTTTGAAATGACCTGCTGGTTCATGGGGTGGGGGGGAGGAGTGGGATTAGGGGGGAAGAACTTCACTGTGATGAACTTAAAGTCCTTTCACAGACAATTTGCCCCTTTTTCCAAGTCTGGAGGATGACCAGGAGCATTGTCCATTATCAGGAGGAAATTTGAGGCCCAATTTATTTTCCTCAGATATTTTTCACATGGGGCCAAACTTTTGGAACCAATCAAAAAAAAATTTTCCCCTAGTGACCCATCCCTTTACTTTACCTTCCACATCACAAAATTACCCTTGCACACTGCATTTTTAAAACACACGGGGTTTTTAAAGGGGATACCCCCAGTGGCTTCATTTTAAAAATCCCCCCCAGAAAACACAACATAAGAGGGGGGCCTGTCTTTCATAGGCTTTTTCCTGGCGGGCCCCTTTTTCCCCTCCTGTGTAATGTGGTCCTGTTTGGATTTTCCCAAAACAGGCCTGTTTCATCAAAATTTAATTTTTTCCCGGGTTTAAAACCTTCACCCTTTTTACATATTTGGAAATTTCCTTCACTTTTTTTTTCAGTGGGATTTTTGTCAGAATCTGCCTCCCCAGGGCCTTATCACACTATGTATGCCACTATGTTTTAAAACTGTCAAACCAGCCTTTGCTTTTTAAATTTTCATTTTAGCCCCTCGTTGTAGGCATTTTTTTGACGAGATCATCATGCAACTGCTTTTTTTCAGATTTAAAGCCTGCCAAAAACTATCTCCTGCTAATTGTTTTTCGGATCCACAACCCCCAAAAAGTTTCCACTTCTTCCAGCACTTCATCTCTGTTTTTTGGGTCATATTTTTCACCTTTCTAAAAACAGCGCCCCTTTATTTTATTTCCCCGGCCCAATGGTACCGAGGGTTTAATAGGGGAAAACCCGCCTCCAGCCCGGGTGGCAGAATTCCCTTTTCATATTTTTACAAGATCTCCCTTCAGTTCTTTCAGATTTTCAGCCCTTTTTTCCACAGGACTGGACTAGGAGCTTTTGGGCCCATGGTTTATTTAGCAGTTGCAGGCACTAAAACAGTGGAAAAATTTTATTTGGGGAATGCGTGGTGGCGGGGGGGGCGCTCATCGGCAAAAATGGGACACTGACTCTGGAGGAGTGTTTTGCCATCCCGGGGGACGTGTACACGCCCCAAAATGAATAACGATTCCCAGCGGATCACTTCCCAACTTAATATTTTTTTCGGAAAAAAAATATCGTTTTCCCAATTTAACATAATCCCATGCCATCATAATCTGGGGGGCCACTGCATTGTTTCAGTGTGACTGTGGGTGACTAGGGGGTGGTGGCTGCTGCCACTAACACCAGCTCTTTTTCAATACATAATACATATTTTTTTCCCTTTCAAAAGTTTTATCATGTTTCCAAAAAAAATTTAAAATTGTTATTTGTCATATTAGATGAATTGTGAAAAAAAAACAAACTGGGAGTTGATGGTTTGCATCATATTGAGGTTTTTTTTCCCGTCTCCCAAAAAAAAACTCCCCCCCTTCCCCCCTTGGGCCCTTTTTCCAAAGCCAACAAGAGTGGGTTTAAAAAAGGTAAATGTGATTTAAAAAGTTCATTTATTCCCTTTTTTAAAGGTTTTTTATTAATTTTCTTGTTTTTTGTATGTAAAAAATTTGTTATTCTCTATAAAATGATTTTTTTTAATTTCTTTTTTGGGAAAGACATTGGATTTACATTATTTTTTGGGGGAAAATTTTTTTGTTTCGCTTGGTTTCCCTCAGACATTAATGGGTTTAAGACTAAAACCGCGTTTCCCCTGGATGCCCCCGTGAAGAGAGGCAGTATAAGGGGGTCCCCCGGGCCGCATCTGGGAAAACCCGAACATTTATGTAAGTGGGGGGGCAAAAGGTTTTTTTGGGGGCTGAAATAGATAACCAAAGGGGACATTTTTTCAAAAGAAACGCTTTGGGAATGGACCTTTTAGCAGCATTCAACAATTTTTAGCGAAAAACCCAGGACCACTTTTACTAAACCCCTCACTGTCACAACCCTGAAATTATAAAACTTAAGTGTTGAATTTAAAAAAAAAAAACTTCTGAAAAAGGGAGAGGGAAATTTTTTTTAACAAAAACCAAAATGCAAAACTTGATGGGAAAAATTTTAAAATTTCACAGGCATGAAGTTCAGTCTGGGTTTAATTTAAAACATTAGCAATTTTTTTCTGTTTGATCCAGCTTGATCCAATTTGGCTATTTTCATTAGTGTTTTTTTCCCCATCTATTGGGTGTAAGAAACTACCCATAAATCAAAGTTGGTTAATAGGCTAATTTACACAAAATTCCCAAAAAAGTCCAATTCAGGGAAAAAGATTCCAAAATAAACATTGTAGGCATTCCAAGTCACTAAAGCAGTCTTTTCCCTTTTCATTAATCATGTCCTAAGGTCTCCCTATATTACAGTTGCCCTCCATTTTAAAAACCATTATCACAAATATTAAATTTTTTTCATTTAATTCTCCCGATAATAAAGAATAAGAATGATTGGGCATTTTAGGGTTTTTCCAATAATTGGACCCCACTAAAGAATCCCCAAAAAACAATATTTCCTTACTTTGGCCTACTTCGTTTCTTATGGTCTGACAAACGGGAACCCTTAGTGTTTCCAATCTTTTAAGTGATACCAAAAACAGTCACTAGAAAACAACCCCGGGGGGTGTTATTTTTTAAACCCCAAAACAAGATCAGGGGATTTTTTTTCCCCTCACACAATGTTGGGCAAGATTTTTTTTTTTTTATTGTATAACCCCTCACTGCACGGGCTCATTCTCCATGTCTAGGCCTTGGGTTTCTGGGGGGCAATCTGAGGGGACTGTGAATATGAAGAAAAATGTGAGAGAGACTCATATCAGTAAATATTATTAGGGAAAAAAAAGTAAACTAAGGAATTTTACGGAAAAAAATAAAATGTCACATTATTTCACTTTTTCCCTTGTACCTAATATATTGTCGGGAATTTACCAAAAATTACAGTCAATAATGTAGATCTCCTTTGGGGGACAGGAGGGGGGTTAATGATTTAGTACCACAGTACTTTTACAAATAGTACAAAAATTTTTTATTCAAAATACAAACAACACAGGGGGGAACCCCCCGGGTTATACTTTCCCAAAATCAAAATTATGTAAGTGTATTTGTAAGGTTTTTAAAATGTTTTTTTTTAAAAGGACTAATCTAATTTTCATTACTTATGGGAACAGATTTTGTTTGGTAACGGGACTTAACAGATTTTGGAACAATGGGCCCTTAACCGGGGGGCCACTGACCTTTTCTTTTTTCCCAAAAAACAGTTTTTTAGTTTAATCATTCCCTTTCAACCAAAAAAATTTCAAAAAAGGCAAAATTTTTCCCGTTTTCCAGGAAAATCTCTTGTTAACTGGAGGATGTTGTGACAGTTGCAACAAAGGGTGCCGAGAAACCTTTAAAATCAAAAACCACTACATCTTTATCATAGTAATGAGGTTTAATTTTAAACAAAAAAAGTAAAACTCTTCAGGGTCCCCCTGTGCACATGGGTTTTTTTATACTGAAACCCCCCTATGGCACCAACCCTTTTTTCTCTGATGTAGGCCAACCAGGCTAATTTTAACCCCTTTTGGGGGTTTTAAAATTTGTGTTAATTTAGGCCCAGCAATTTTCCCGGGGGTAAACAATGATCAGACCTTAAGGTTAAAAAAATAATGAAAATTTTGTTAAAACACATAAAGGGCTTTTTATTTAAAAAACTTTTGGTTCTTTTTAAAGTACCACGATTCTTTTACCCAACTTTTATTTTTTTTGGTTTTTTTTTTTGTGTTTTTGTGCTACTATATTAAAACTAGAGTGTATTTTTTTAAAAGCATCGGTTGCATGCCCATATACAGTAACAACACTCGTAATTATCGTGATACATAAATTTATTTACTTTTTGGAAAAAGAATCCAAAAATAGCTGTGCAAAATATAATACAAGTTGGGCAAGGTTTTTTTTGGAAAAATTTTGATGTGCATTAATGGAATTCAAAACAAAATGTACTGCAAAACCAGAGATGAAGGGATTGAACTTTTATTTTTATTTAAAAATTAAAAGGGAAATTAAGATAAATTTTAAAAGGTATGATTTTTAATTTGATCCCTTTTTAATTTTAAATATAACAAATTTTTAAAAAATTTTCTTAAAATTTTTCACCAAAAAATTTTTAATTTTAAATCTTGACTAATGGTAGAAAGACAAGGGGGAAGAAATGTTTAAGGGTCATGCTCTGACTTTTAAAAAATTCCCCCATAAAAAATAAATTATTTATAAAATATTTTTTTTAATTGTAGATAAAAAAAGGATTAGGAAACAAAAGGAATCAATGCCTTCAAGCTTTGATTGATTTTTATTTTTAAAGTTGTTCTATTCATAAACATTACCCTTTCATTCATTAAACTTCCTTGTATAATTCTAATAGGTTTGAATTTAGGTTGAAATTTATTGCTCTTTTTGGGGAAAAAAATTTTCAAAAATTTTTTACACTTGAATGATGTCAAAGATAAAAGCAATGAATTCAACAATTCCCAACTGGGAATTTGGTTTTCCCCCACAGCTACTTGTTGCTTTGGGTAGATAACGATTTTATTTTGGGAGTTTAACTTGTAAATAGATTATTTGGGAACCATCATGATGGTATTGTATACCGAGGGGGTTTTTGCATGACCAACTGATAAGAACAAAACAGAATTTTTTCAATTTTCTTTTTTTCAGGAAAAAATTGAGCCATGTCTATTAAGTTTGAATTGATTGCACAACATATAAATAATTTTAAAAGCAATTCATGGATGTGCATGTCTATCTGTGTTTGTGTAAATTTTAATTTTAAACCCTTAATTTATAGCCAATTTATGAATTATTGTTTTGAAATTTCACAGTGGCCAGGGTAAAGGTGTGATCAGGAATGCAGTGTGATTTTTTGGCTTTATTGTATTCTTTTTCAAATTAGTTTGGTCATAATGATTTAAGGATTTAATATTTTTTTTTTGTTTTAAAAAGGTCCATCTGTGGTAATTCAAACACCAGCTTTTAAATATCTTTTTGGGGAAGGGGAGTGTTATAGTCTTATAACCCTTAAAATCATTTTAATTTTTTCAACCAGATTGTTTTATTTAAGTTGGTATTTGTTTATATAATATTACAGTATTTTAAAAAAAAAATTTATCTTCAATAATATATAATTATATTGATATACTTTTTCAACATGCTTCAGAAATATTTACTTGGTGTTGGATTAAGATACTAATACTTTTACATAGTACCATTACATCAGATATAGTCACCACATTTCCCTTTATTTAGAAAGGTATCAAAAAATAGTAGGTTATTTTATAAATGACTAATTATATGTTGGTGGTAGGGTAGGAGGTTGATGGTAGTACCCCTAACCACAACCAGTTTTGGGGGTCCCAGTCCAGGAGGAAAATGTTGTGAGGGAAACCCAAAAAGGAAACCCCCACTATATTAACCGCACAACTGATATCCCTACCACTGAGCTTATTCAACAGGTGAGCCCCATATTTTTTTTTTCAGTTCTTTCATTTTTTTTTAAGAAGTTGAAGGAAAAGATGTTTTTTGTTGTGATTAAAACATTGTACATGATTTTTATTTGAGATAAAAGGGTAAAAGATTAAATTTTTGTATTAAGATAATTGGGGGAATATATATTATTGCTTGAGATTACATAGTAGAAATATATAAATAGAATATTATTTTTAAAAATGCTTAGCCTTATTTTTCTTTTGTGTATTTCAAATTTTTAGATTTAAAAAAAAAAAAGAGATTTCCTGTAATACAAAATAAGATTTTTTCTAATTTTAGTTTAGCTTTTTTTTAGTGCTTTTTTTTTTTTTAATTTATTTTTTTTTTTTTCGATAAATAGTCAAATTTATATTATTTTTTTTTTTGGGTAAAATTAATGTACCATCTACAAAGACCTTAAACCCCCAAAACCTAAACAATGTAAGAGCTTCCTTTTTATTTGTAGTTGCCTAAATTTTAACTTGCCACTGTAGGACATTAGGTTAGTTCCTTTGGGACATGTATGTGAAAAATTGTATCCAGGTACAGTGCTACATACCCCCTTTTTTGTTTCAGTTTTAAAACCTTAAACATGGGTGTCATTAATTTTTTTTTGTTACATTTATGTATACAAGTTTTTTTTATTTTTTAACACATTCCCCTTTCCCACCAAGGCAGGGACCTATAAATTAAATTAAAAAAATGTAGATTTAAAAGCAATGCAGAAAATATGTACAAGTTTTTAAAAAATCTAATGCCAGAATAAGAAAGAATTGCCAAGTTGTCTAGGGGCTTCAAACTGGTACAAAAATAGAGGGGTAGGATTGGGGGGGAAAAAAAAGGTTAACAGCATGTGGGATGAAAGGACAAAACAGGATATCCCAGGATATGTTCACAAGACATTGTTCATCATAAAATTCCCAATTTGTAAGGGAACCCGGTTAACAAACAAAATAGTAGGGGGCAGCAATTGACTAGCCCCTTTAAATGTAAGAAAAAAAGATAGATGGGTTTAGATTAATTAAATATTCGGGAAGCACTGATTTTAAATTGCTATAACAGAGACCTGGTTCAACCGGGAAAGTTAGAGAATTGCTTTTGGAATGCCTCATAAAAGGGCCCAAAATTTTTCCCCACACTAAAAGGGGTCAAAGGAAGGGCGGGGGGGAGAGGCGATGATGTCAGTAATTATTTAAACTGTTGCATTAGAAAAGATATAAAAGTGGATTTACAGACACTGAAAAAATTTAAATTTCACAAAAACCAATTTTTTGGGGATTTTCAGGCTCCCTAACCTTGATAGGAAATTAGGAAAAATTTTTTTGGGACGAAATTTTTAAGGGGTTTAAATATGAAAATGTTTTCAAGGGGGTTTTTTAATTTTTTACAAATTGATTTTTTCCAATTTTACAGGAAATTTTTTAAAAATTTAGCAACTTTTTTTGAAATCCAGGACTGTTTTTTAAAAAGTGACAGGGCCAGAGGAAATAATTTGTTTTACTTAGTTCTGTCCAAAAGGGAAACACCAATTTAAAAGTCCTGGGGGTTAAAAGATAAACTTGGGGAAAAATGATCACAAATTGCTCGGTTTCAGTATGCCATGGAATTACCTTAAAACTACAACCAGTCAAGACTTGACTTTCACTTGGCCAATTTTATAGGGGTGAGGAATTACCCGGGTGGAATGAACTGGGGTGATCTGATTCATTATCCTGTGGGTCAGGTAGGGGGGAAAGGTTGGCAATATGACATTTTTCAAAGCATAGTTCAAGCTGCCTAGGTAACTTACGTTCCAAATAGGGAAATCAGATCAAACAAAACTGACCCGAAATGATAAACATTACAGGGCCCCGCTTACGGCATTCCGCTAATACAGACATTTCAAATTATGACTAAAACCTCCCATTGGGCCCCACGGTTTTCTAATGGTCACCACGCCCCACCCATTTTGGGGTTTACATTCCCCCCGGGGAGACGCTCCATTATGTCGGGAAAATTTAAAGGTTTTAAATTTTTGTGTTTTTTTATATGTTTTTGATAATTATATTTATGTGTCCCTTTGTCCCTAAAAAAAACTTACTGTACTGGCAGCAAATAAGAAACATTAAAATCACTAAGAGTGCCCCTCGGGGCCTTAATGCCATAGTAATAATTTCATTACTTCCCCCTTCGTTTATGATGGACCAAAAGGAAGTTTTAGAAACCATTAAAATTTTGATCAAAGGCCCTAAAATGTCGATGGTAAAAATCCTGGCCCATTAAATATCGTATTGCTTTTGAGGTAGGTAGGATTTACCCCGGGGGCTACATACGTAGCTACACCACAGGCTACCCACACCCACTTCCCTTTTCAAATAAATACTACCACCCCCCATCCTACATTAATACAGTGGTACCTCGGGCGAGCTTAAAATTCTCCCAAAATTTTTCCCCAGTTCAAAAACGAATTTTTCCCATAAGGGGGTAATGAAATTAGATTAATCTTTTCGACCCTAAAAAAAACACTTTACATAATTGTTTTAAGGGGGGTTGTTCGTATGCCGAGGTACCAAATGTAATAATTTAAAACTTAAGGTAAATAATGGGGGTACTGTATGTGTATTTTATCTTTCATTTTTTTAAATAAGGATACAGTGGACCCCGAGTAACAGCATCCCGGAAATATAACAGTTATGTGGGTAAAATTTGTGCTTTTGTAAGTGTATTTTTTGGGGGGCTGAAATGGGCTAACCATTTTACATTATTTCTAAGGGAGTAAATTGCCCCTAATGGCACTTGAGCAGGCTTCTGGGAAAGAATTTTGCTTGTTACCGGAGGTCCACCGTATTAAGTTTTGGGGTGGGGGGCCAGGGGTACCTACACCTGACTTCCCCAAATAAGTATTACTCACCTTCACCCTATTTTAACACTACAAATATTTTAAGGAAATAATGAAAAATGGGTATATTTATTTGACTTAAATGAGTTAGTGTAAATTTTGTTTTTCCGGTTTTTAACCCCTTAAACGGTCCAAACGTATAAAACTTTATACTGCTGCCCCAAAGGGGTTTTTTTATGTTTTTTTTTTTCCTGCCCCCAAAATTTTGGCACGTTTGGGGCCCAGATGCCCGGGAGATAGAATGGGTTTTAACACTCGATGTGTGCCATAAAAAAAAATCTGGGACCACTTTGTACCTTGTGGGAGCACCAGGTAAATTGAGCGCCAGCTAGAGCAAACACTGCGGCAAAAAACCAAGGATTTACTGATGCTGTCATAAACACTCCCCTTTTAAGTGGAAAGGGGCCCGGGAGGTTTGGGAGGCCGCTTGTTGCCTGCCTGCCTGGCCAATTTGGGTGGCAAGGTTTGGGTTGGGCCCCCTGGCTTTCCAGCAGCTGGTTCTTACCTGGCTGGCCAGCAGCTGGCTTGGGTGGGTACCTGATTGGCTGTCATCTTGTCTGTATCTTTCTTTTCTCTGTCTTTTATTTACAGGGAAAACATACTAAATACAGTTATACATAGTGTAAAATTGTGGACCCCCAGTAACGAAAAGGGAAACGTACAATTATGTAAGTATAATATTGTAAGTGTTTTGGAAGTGTATTTTTTTGGGAAAAACTAACCTACATTATTCCCTTGGGGGTAAATTTGTTTGGGGAAAGAATTTGAACAGGTTTCTGGGCCCGGGAAATTTTTCGTTATTTTGGGGGGCCAAAAAACCAGGATAACTAAAAAAAACAAGACAAAGTGTTATACTGGTTTGGATTCTGAATACCAGTTGGTTCATGAGCCCCTCTGAGACAAGCAGACAGAAAGGAGATGACACACAGGCAGACAGAAAGACAGACAAAAGAAAACAGAAAGACAGACAAAAGACAGACAGATACAGACAAAAACCAGACAGGTTTGCATAACAAAAAAAGGGGGAAGCAGTGTAAACCCCAAATGTCACCTGTAATTACTGGACTGATAAGAAGAGTTTTAGACTACGGGTCACCCTTCGTGAAATGTCACCAGTCATCATTAGGGGGATCAGATGAGATAAGGCAACAAGTCAAGGGGAAATTTTTTTATTATTATTATTAAGGGTACCTCGGTTTACATGGTCCCCCAAAATCCCTTTTAAGTTTATTTTTTTTAAAAGCTTTTTAAAGGGATTTTTGGGGGGCTAAAAAACTAGGGCTATTTTACATTATTCCTTATGGGGATAAATTCGCTTGGTAAGGACTTTAACAGCATTTGGAAAAAAAATATCTTTAACCCAATTTCCAATTAGTATTATTATTTTTATTATTCACTTTTTTATTATTATTATTATTATTATCATCATTATTATTCACTATCATTATTATTATTATTTTTTAATTCATTTTTATTATTATTATTTGAGTACAATTTCAGTACCTAATATTAGTGTCAGAACACAGATTGGGCAGAAATCACAAGAACTACTATAAATTTGATTATAGAACATAAAAAATTTTATAAAATAATAAAAAAAATGAAAAAGGTATATCCAAACATTCTGCAAGCCGGGAAAGGGCCCTTTTTGTTTTCAGGTGAGCATCCAGTGCCAACTTCTCCGCCCCCATATCTCGGGAAAACTGACCCCCAAATTTTTTTTTTTTTCCTATAACACTTAAAAAAAGTGCCCCTTTATTTCAAAAAATTTTTTTTTTTTTTTTTTAAAAGATTCGGGACACTGGGCGAGCTTTAAAGTTTAAAATACTGGGAAAAGTTTATGGGTTAAATGCATCATGGCTGTACTTGTGGTAGTGGAGAGATCATGGCTGTGGTTGTGGTAGTGGCGGTGGCAGAGATGATGACTGTGGTTGGGTAGTTTTGGGGATCATGGCTGTGGTTTTGTCAAAGGGGAGAAATCATGGCTGTAGTTGTGGCAAAATCATGGCTGTGGGGAGTGGTAGTGGCGAGATCATTGTGGGAGAGATGATGGCTGTGGTTTGGGAGTGGTGGAAATGATGGCTGTGGTTGTGGTGGGGCAGAGATGATGGCTGTGGTTGTGGTAGGGGGGAGATGTGACTGTGGGTGTGGGGGGTGGCAGAGATATGGCTTGGGAGTGGTGGAGTGGGTGGCTGTGGTAGTGGTGGGGATGATGGGTTGGGAGTGGGGGAGAGATGGCTGGGAGTGGGAGATGATGGCTTTGGGATTGGTGGAGAATGGTTGGAAGGGGGTGGAGATGATGGGTGGGGGTAGTGGTGGGGCATGGCTGTGGTAGTGGTGGAGACATTTTGGTTTTGGTAGTGGTCTAGATGAGAAAGGGAATGTTTTATACCACACACAAAATCTCAAGCATCACATTTTCATTGCCCCAGCCCCCTTTCCCCGTGGTAATGTTTGAGCCCTGTCTCAGACCCCATATAAAGTGGGTTTGGGACCTCTACTTTTTGATCTCCAATTAAACCCCAAAACCCCAGCCATGATCTCCACCACTACCACAGCCAAGACTTTCCCCCACTACCACAACCACAGCCATGATCAAAACCACAACCACAGCCATGATCAACCCACAACCACAGCCATGATCTCAAACCACAACCACAGCTGCAGCCATGATTCCACCACTACAAACCCCAAAGATCTCCACCACTACCACAACCATGATCTCCACCACTACAAAAAAACCAAAACCAGTTTCCACCAAAACCCACAGCCATGACCCTTCCACTCCCAAATACCACAACCATGATCTACACCCCACAACCACAGTCATGATCTCGATTTTCACCACTACCACAACCACAGCCATCATCTCCCAGTACCACAACCACAGCCATCATCTCCACCACCCAACCCCAATCATCTCCACCACTTCCACAACCCCAATCATCCCCCACCACAACCACGCCATCATCTCCACCACTACCAAAACCACAGCCATCATCCCCAAACCACTACCAAAACCCCAGCCATGATCACCTTTTTTGCCTCCATAGATAAAAAAAAAATTTTCAGGTCCCTTTTTAAACCCCCAAACCCTACCTTTTTTGTCTCATCCATTTTATAGCTAATGTTTTTCATAGACCCATATGCCAACATGTCTACCCCAAATATTTCTACACATTCCCCTTTCATACCCCCTTTCCCCCAATCTTTCATTGCTTAGTTTTTTTTGTTGTTTTGTTACCTTGATCTTTTGTGGTCATTTTTTATATAAAGTGATGAACATAAAATTAAAAAAAAAAAATTTGTTGCCACATTCTTAACACCCACAGGATGAAAGTCAGTGCAAAATGCAGCATGGGGTTAGTATAAAGAAATTGCAAAAAAAATTTAAGGGGGGTTTTCACTGATTTGGGTTATCAGCCCAAAAAAATTTAGCCACAGCTGTTGTAGGAAGGGTTTGGGGAAGATATAAGGAAATGTTGAGAGAAAGAAGGGCTAGTGAAATTACAGGTAATGAGGAGGAGGTTGAAAAGGAATGGGTGATTTTAAAAATGCAGTGTTGGTGTGTGCAGTGGAAGTTTTGGTTTGAAAAAGAGGTAAAAAGAGTGGTAAGGAAAAAGGACAAGAGGTTTTTTTTCAAAACAGAAGTGATACAAGAAGACTGGAGTATATTAAGAGTAAAAAAGTGGTGAGGGAGTGTTAAAGGAGAGCAAAAAAGAGAGTGGGTGAGGTTTTTCCAACAAAATTTTTGTTTAAAAAAAAGAGTTTGGGGGAGATTAATGTTGGGGAAGGCCTAGGGTAAAGGGGTTTTAAAGTTAAAATTTAAAAAAAAAGAGAGGAGGTAAAAGATATTGGGGAAAAGGAGGGAAATTTTGGGGGATCTGTTTAATGTTGATGAAAGAGGAGGCAGTGGTTTCATGGGGAGTGGACAGGAAGGTTTAAAATCTTTTTGGAGTGAGTGTTGGGGGAAAGGGGATTTTAGGCAGTGGATAGGGAAGAAAGGGGGGGAAGCGCTGAGATTGATGGATCAAGACAGAAATGTTAAAAGCAGGTGGGGATATGTTTTTTGGAGGGTTGGTGCATTTTTTCAGAAAAATGTGTAAAAAGGGGGGGAAAGGGACCTAATCATTGGCGGGTGTGACATAGTTTTTTTTATAAAAAGGGAAAATGGGGAAAAAAGGGAAGAGTGTAAGAATTATAGGAAAAAAGCCTTTTGGGAGTATACTAGGTAAAGTGTATTGTAAAGTTTTTATTGAAAGAATTGGAAAGGGAGAGGGGAGGTTTTAAGATTAAGAGGGTTTAAAAATTTTGGGGGTGGAAGGTGGGGGTTGGGAACCTGTCCCAGAAATAGTTTGGAAGAGGAGTTTTAGGGGCTTCAGTATCCACCAGGCTTGTGCAATTATGTTAGATAGGGGGGAATTTAGATAAGTGGCTTTTAATGGGTATGCTGTTTGAGTGTGAGGAAGGTAACATTTATGAAGGGATTCTGGGAAGCCAGTTATCAGACTTAATTTCTGAAGGTGGGAAGGGCATTGCCTACACTCTGGGAAAGGGGGAGCATGGATGTTAATTCAGGTAATCTGAATTTGGGTATCAGCACATTTTCATAACAAAGATTGAATGAATGATGGTGAATGGGTTTCCTTTGGTAGAGATAACCCTTGGGGATAAAAAAAATTAACCAAGGATAACCCAAGAAAGGTTTCCCTGTTTTGGGTATCATACCTTTAAACAAAATTTTAATGTTAAAGATTTCCAATAGTGTTAAAGACCAAAGCAATAAAATATGCAATAATTATTTGAAATTTAATATTGTATTTAAAACCCAAAAAAAGTTAGTATCATAAGTTTGTACAGGCAAGCCTTGGGTTTTTTCAGTGCTTCACTTTACAGTGTTTCGCTAATGCAGTGGGCCCCCGGGTAACCTTTAAAAAAATTCATTCCAGAAGCCTGCTCAATGCCATTACCAACGAATTTTTCCTTTAAAAAATAATGTCACGAGGTTAAATTCATTTTTTTTCCCCAAAAACGCCTTAAAAAAAATTTTTTTAAAAATTATACTTTCATAATTGTACATTTCCAAAAATTAGTGGGGGCCACTGACAGTGGTTTTTAATTATACCCATTTTCATTTATTCAAAACTTTTTTTACAATAAATATATTCACTACTCACTATAAGCCAAGGTGAAAATACTTAAAGGAAAGTAAAGGTGGGACTGTATATGATTTTTGGGGGCCCAGGGGATTGTTCACTAAAAATCATAGGGAAACATGTTATCAGGCTTTTTTTATGCATTTGGGAAAATGAAAAAAAAGGGTATGATTAATTTTACAGCATTTTCGCTATACAGCAGAAGCCCCGGGAAACCCAACCTGGTTTAATGGTTGGGGTTTTTGGGCCTTTCCCG
>WNWK01021801.1:0-33568 GCA_009830355.1 Cherax destructor | reverse complement strand
TAAAACCAACAACCCCCTGGCTGTCTTCAAGCAGGCCTGGACGGCACCTCAAGTGGTACCTGATCCCGGGCTGTGGTTCGACGTTGGACTGCGTGCGGCCAGCAAACAGCCTGGTTGTCGCCTGTCCAAGAGGCCTGGTCACGGACCGGGGGGGCGTTGACCCCGGAATTCTCCCCAGGAGCCCCAGGTGGGGACTAACACCCGGCCGCCGGGTGAACATAAAACAGGTGTAGGAAAACACGTCAAATGTTTCCACCCGCCGGGTCAAACCCCGGGCCCTCCGTTTTCGAGACCCCACAACCCAGGGCCACCCCGTTTTCATCAATAATTTTTTCCAGAATGCTGTTCGAGTCCCAAACCCAAACAATTTGTTATAAGGCAATGAAAATTAGATTATGGTTTGCCCCCCAAATACCAAAAAAAAACCAAATTGTTGAGTTGGGAGCTGTAAAAAACTGAAGGTCCTCTGTATGTATAAAGTTCCTGGCTATGCAGAGCATTTCTGGCAATTTTGTTAATTGTCTCCCAGGATCCACCCCCAAAGTTGGCTAACACCCTGGTACTTACTACTAGGTGAACAGGGGCGCAGGTGAAAAACCCCCAATATTTTCACCTGTCCCAAAGGATCCCGAACCCTCAGCTGAGGACACACCAATCAACCCAAATATAATTCAAAAAAAACAAGCATATTCAAGCATACAATATCATTTAAACCAAGATTTTTGTATTTCAAGTAGCAAATTTAGAAAACAAATTCCTCTTAACATGTGTGTCGCAGAAAGCACTCAGGCTTTTTTTTTTCTTTTTTTCACTGTGGATAGTAGTTTTTTTATATGTTATTTTAATATCTTTATTATCCCCCCCAACCCATCCTGTGGGGGTAGTCAAAAAACAGAGGAATAATTGGTCCAGAGACTGGACTCAAATTTTTATAGCTGAAAAAGACAGCGTTGAACTAGATCTGGCCCTTATGCAAGTTAAAAAGGTAATGAGCTCCAGGAAAGAGCGGGTCCCCCTTGACAAGTTACAAATAATGAGCCCCAGGTAGAGCTGGTTACAATCATGACAAGTTACAAAGGTAATGAATCATAATCACATCATATATAGTTAAAATCATGAACAAATTACATAAAAAACACACACACACAACATACAACAGGATTTTCAAAAAGGGGAAAAAGGAAAAAATGGAATCAATACACATACATACACACACACACACACACACACGGGGCAATGCTTTATTTACAGGGAGCAAAGTCAGGGTTTTTTTCCAAATGGTCTGTAATATAGTAATGTGGATAAAATCTTTGACATATCTTGAATATTTTGGGGAGTTGTCTCTGAATTCATTAATTTTATCACCCCGACATAATGATGCAGGGTGTGACAAAAATCTAACTGGCAAAGTTTTCATTTTGTTTGGTCTACATCTGGTGGTGGTGATTTTTGAGGTGATTTTTATATGTATTTTTAATCATGCATTTATTGTAATTTCTTCCCTGGCAAAAGAGTTTTTTCTTTTTCATCTTTAATTTGAAACTTATCGTATTTGATAACAGGTACACTGTGTCAATTTGAAAACTCTTCTACCCTTTAAACTAAGCCTGAGGACAGTGTTTATTATACAAATTAGAGATGCTAAAATTTTCCTTGTATACAACCTGATTCCCTTCTATTCCCCAGGCACTGTCGCCCCTAGGGGTTTTAGCACTTCCCATGAAAAAAGGAAAAAAAATAAAAAGGTTGGGGTTTTTTTTTGGTGGTTTGTGCATGTGTGGGATTTTGTTGACATTTTATAACTAATCTCAGCTGGGTAATCTAATAAGCAGTAACATTAATACCAACCAAAACTAATTATCAAAAAAATCTGCTCGAAAATCTATGGCCCAGATTGAATCTGACCTCGCCAGTTAATGGTCGTGAGGATTTCATCTGAAACCCTGGGGTAAAGGAAGAAGCATCAACAGACCGTGCTTTCCCATCTGTGATGTCCCATGGTCATCCTCTAGAAAATTGGAGTTGAGTAGACCCCTTCCCTGTAGGAAAAAAAAAGTATAAATATAACAATACAGGAGGGTCCTGTTTATCAGCAGGTTAGGCCGGGGCAATCTGAAATGAAAATCACCATAAAGTGAAACATAGCCTTTTTCAAATGCATAAAAGCCTGATAACATGTTTACACTATATTTTTAAAATGGCAAATAACTAAGACTAAAAATGATATACAGTAGGGTTTTTTTTTTCAACAAGTCGGCTGTCCCCCACCTCATACTAATCCTGTCTTTGCAGAGGCCAGATATGACAGCTGAGAATAGTCCCCCCCAACTGTCACTATCCCAGACTCCTCCTTTTAAACCCCTTTGGGGGTGACAGGCCCCCTTTAAACTATTAACGACACCAAAAATATGTTTTATGGAAAACTTATGGAATTATGCTCCAAAGTTATCAGTCTCGACAATATTTACACATCGGCGATTTCGCCCACTTTGACCCATTTTTGGCCAATTCCAATGTTGTCTAGTAAAATCAAGCTTTTTCTAAAACTCCATTTCTTCTATCGATTGAGTACAAGAAACTGCCCATTTACCAATTTCAACTACCCAAAAAAGGGCAGTTTGGAATTTGGCCCAATTTCCCCAAATTTCAAACGATGCCAATTTCAAAAAGGGGGCCAGAATAAAAAAGGCAGATATTCCTGGACTAAAAAAACATCTTCTCTGTTTATTATATGTCTCCGGCCCCCCTTACATTATTTTGTTTCCATTTTCAATTTTTAGTTCACAAAAAATAGAAGTTTACTGTTATTATACAACTGCATCATTGTAAAAAAGGATAAATAATATCAAACATTTTGTATTTTGAGCTCAATTTCAAGGAAGGGGACCCCGCCTAACAAGCCCCCCAAAACGTACAATTATTTTAAACAGGGGACCCCCCAAGAACCCCCCAAAACCAAATGTAATATAATATTGAAAGTGCTTGTGGAATGTTTTTTGGGGGGCTGAAAAGACAACCCTATGACATTATTTTTTAATGAAAATTTTTTTGGTAATGGCACTTTGTTATGGGGATTATGGCTTGTTATGGGGCTATGGAAAATGTATTGTTGTAATTAAATAACATATGAATGCCAAATTATATTGAATTAATCGAATTACTGCTTAGTTGATTTAAAAAAGGCTTATCCTTATAAACTTAAGAGCTAATTACCTGATCTCTAATAAATAGGTTATAAAATAATGCCATATTATTAACTAATTAATTATAAGTTGCATGTCTCATTGTAATAACATAAGATATGTTGAGAGGATATGCAAAGTGATGTTTTCTTGTTTGGGAGGAGCTTAAATGTTTTTTTCCCCAAGCTCTTCCTAGAAAATGGCGGCTGGAGGAGCTGGTGTTGTAGGTGCTGTTTTTTTCCGGCTTCAGGGTGAATGGTGCCCAAAGGTAATGGGGGGGGGTTTTGGGGGTTGTTACTATGACATTCAGTATTTTAGTGTATCAAACACTGGAGGGTTAAAAATGTTGGAAAAAAGAGTTAAGGTGGCAGCTGAGCCATGGTTTTGGGAAAAGGTGATTATATGTTTGGAGTGGAACCTGAAATTTTTATGTATATACTTCTTAATATAGCTCTATTTTTATAATGTTGGTTTAAAAACCTTTAAAGGAATGTGAAAGGACCAATAAGTTTTCAGATGCGCAGCTAAACCTCAGTAAGTATCTTTTAGCCTAATTGTCCCCCTTTTTCCCAAGCCCTTTTTAAGAAAAACCCCATGCTATTTTAAAACCCCTTGATGATAAATGGGGGGAAAAAAAACATAACACACTTGGGGTTTTGGAATGAATTTTTTTACCCGGGGGGTCCACTGTATAATTTTTAAAAATCTTGTGGAAGTGTTTTTTTGGGGGTCTGAAATAGACTAACCTACGTGACATTATTTCTTAAGGAAGTAAATTAGTTCGGAAGGGAGGGCAGGCTTCTGCAATGAATTTTGCTAGTTGGCGAGGGTCCACTGTTTTTGTCATCGAAAAAACCCAAAAAAAATCATCTCTATTTCTTAATTTTTTCCCATTCTATCAAATGAGCCAAACAGAATACATAATAAATACCAAAAAATACACTGGCGCTTTTTAAAAAAAATGGGGATTTTTTTTTTTTTCATTATGTGTGTGCTGGGAATACTATACACACTGACCCACAGACCCATTCTTTTATTGGGGGCCCCCCCTTTCCCCCTTTAAATTTTAGGCCGTTAGAATTTATCGTACATCAGCACCGCCCCCGGGGAAAACATACTCGTAGTTTGGGAACCCTAAAAAGGTTTAAAATGCAGGCATTGTACTTCCCCCAGGGCTCGGGGCCAACAAACCCCAAATTTAAATGGTTTCCCCGAATACCTTCCAAAATATTCCCTCTCCACCCAACAGCTCGTCAGGTCCCAAAAAACCCTTTGTCTCCATTCCTCCCATCTAACACACTCCCCACAGCTTGCTGGAAATCCAAGCGCCCGCCAAAAAACCCCCTTTACCCCCCCCCTCCAACCTTTTGGGGGACACCTACCCCGTTTTCCCCTTCCCCCGATTTTTCGTCTCCAAGTCATTCTACTTTATCCATTCTTCAAGATCAAACCACCTCAACAACCCCCCCTTTAGCCCTCTGACAAATTTTTGAACTCCCACCTCCTCCCAATTTCCACCTCCAAATTTTTGCAAAATTTAATCTCCACTGCCTCCCCCCGCCCCCCGGTGCAGCATTTGAACCCCTTTTCACACCCATATAAAAGGGGGTTAGTCCCTATACTTTTGTACATTCTCTTCTTTGCCTATGGATAAAATTTTTTTCTCCACAGATACCTCAAACGCACCACTCCCTTTTTTTCCCCTTATCAATTTATGGTTAACCCCATCTTTATAAACCCATCTGCTGACAAGTCAACTCCCAAATTCTGAAAACATTCACTTCTTCCATAATCCCTCTCTAAAATTGAATCCTTTTTTTTTTTATTTAAATCATTTGATACCCTCATCACCTTCTCTTATTTATGTTCCCCTTTTAACTTTTTCCTTTAACACCCTCCCAAACTCGTCCCTAACCTTTTCAACTTTTCTTTAGAATCTTCCTAAACGATCATACCAAAAAAAACTTGTCAACTTCCATTTTGCATTTAATTCCCATAATTTAATCCCCCCCCTCTCCCCAATTTTCTTTTTTAAATTTAAATATTTAAACAACAATGTTGACTTCCTCCCCCAAGACCTCTTTTCCGGGGTAATCTCTCCATCTCCCACACCCCTAACCTGGCCTCATATCCTCATAAAAATCTTTACAGCATTCAGTAATTTACTACCTATTCCATACACTTGCAACATTTGCCACATTGCTCCCCTATCCACTCTATCATATGCCTTTTCTAAATCCATAAATGCAATGAAAACTTCCCTACCTTTATCTAAATACTGTTCACATATATGCTTCAATGTAAACACTTGATCTACACATCCCCTACCCACTCTAAAGCCTCCTTGCTCAGCTCATCTGCAATCCTATTCTCTGTCTTACCTCTAATTCTTTATAATAATAATAGTATTAATAATAATAATAATAATAATAATAATAAAAAGTTTATTTAGACATGGTACAATGATACATAGTTAGGTAGACATGATACAATGATACATAGGTATAAATGAGGTGTACATGCCAAAAGCCCCTAATATGCTGTGCATTGCGGGCATTCTTAAGATTAAGTAAAAGTAGACTACATGGTAAAAAATTATGGTTGATAATAATAACCCTACCGTACACTTTACCTAGTATACTCAGTAAACTTATTCCCCTATAATTCTTACAATCTCTTTTATCCCCCTTCCCTTTATATAAAGGAACTATACATGCTCTCTGCCAATCCCTAGGTACCTTCCTCTCTTTCATACATTTATTTAACAAAAATACCAACCACTCCAACACTATATCCCCCTGCTTTTAACATTTCTGTCATTATCCCGTCAGTTCCAGCTGCTTTACCCCTTTCATTCTACGTAATGCCTCACGCACCTCCCCACACTCACATCCTACTCTTCTTCACTCTAAACGATGTTATACCTCCTGGCCAGTGCATGAAATTACCGCCTCCTTTTTTTCATCGACATTTAAAACTTCCTACTAAAAATATTCCTGCCATCTGCCTACCTCCAGCTCCCCATCTACTAACTTCCCTACTCTGTTTTTAACTGACAAATCCATTCATTCCCTAGGCTTTCTTACCTTGTTTATCTCACTCCAAAAATTTTTCTTGTTTTCAGCAAAATTTCTTGACAGAGTCTCTCCCATTCTTTCATCTGCTCTTCTTTTGCACTCTCTCACCACTCTCTTCATCTTTCTTTTACTCTCCATATACTCTGCTCTTCTATTAACACTTCTATTTTGTAAAAACTTCTCATAAGATATCTTTTTCTCTTTTATCACACCCTTTACTTCTTCATTCCACCACTCACTCCTCTTTCCTCCTGCACCCACCCTCCTATAGCCACAAAATTCTGCCCCACATTCTAACACTGCATTTTTTAAAACTATCCCAACTCTCTTCAACCCCCCCCTACTAATACTTGCATTAGTCCACCTTTCTGCCAATAGTTGCTTATATCTCACCCTAACTTCCTCCTCCCTTAGTTTATACACTTTTACCCCTCTCTTACTTGCTGTTGCCATTTTCTTTTTGCCCCATCTACCTTTTACTCTAACTGTAGCTACAACTAAATAATGATCCGATATATCCGTTACCCCTCTATAAACATATACATCCTGAAGCCTACCCATCAACCTTTTATCCACCAATACATAATCTAACAAACTACTTTCATTACGTGCTATATCATACCTTGTATAATTATTACCAAACCTCTTTCTACACATAGCTCAATTAACGGTTCCCCATTTACATTTACCCCTGGCACCCCAAATTTACCTACTTCTCCCTCCACAACATTTTTACCCATTTTACCATTAAGATCCCCAACCACAATTACTCTCTTACTTGGTTCAAAACTCCCCACACACTCACTCAACATTTCCCAAAATCTCTCTCTCTCCTCAACACTTCTCTCTTCTCCAGGTGCATAAACACTTACTATAACCCACTTTTCACATCCAACCTTTATTTTACTCCACACAATCCTTGAATTTATACATTTATATTCCCTCTTTACCTGCCATAACTGATTATTCACCATTATTGCCACTCCTTCTTTAGCTCTAACTCTATTTGAAACTCCTGACCTAATCCCATTTATTTCTCCCCACTGAAACTCTCCTACCCCCTTCAGCTTTGTCTCACTTAAAGCCAGGACATCCAGCTTCTTTTCATTCATAACATCTACAATCATCTCTTTCTTATCATTCGCACAACATCCATGCACATTCAAACATCCCACATTGACGGTTTTCTTATTTTTCTTTTTAGTATATCTATACAGGAAAAGGGGTTACTATCCCATTGTTCCCGGCATTTTAGTTAACTTTTACAACACGCATGGCTTACGGAGGAAAGATTCTTATTCCACTTCCCCATGGATATGAAAGGAAAAGCAATAAGAACAAGAACTATTAAGATAAAATCAAAGAAAACTCAGATGAGTGTGTATACATAAACGTGTACATGTATGTGTAGCGTGACCTAAGTGTAAGTAGAAGTAGCAAGACGTACCTGAAATCTTGCATGTTTATGAGACAGAAAAAAGACACCAGCAATTCTACCATCATGTAAAACAAATACAGGCTTTCGTTTTACATTCACTTGGCAGGACGGTAGTACCTCCCTGGGTGGTTGCTATCTACCAACCTACTACCATAAAATATGAAGATTTGACCTGTAAAGCGCCAGGCTTCCGACTGTCACTCTCACAATCATACCAACAATATATTCTCTATGTCTCTCATGCCAGCTTAATAAATGATTAAACTCAGTGAACATTTATGTGGATGGTAATAATAATAAAAAAAAGTGACTGCGACCATTACAGAAAACGTTACCCGCCTGAAGGGTAACTATAGAAGATCATTCTTACCCTATGCAAAGACTTAAAAAAGTGCTATTTTCTCAATTTTTTTTGTTTTTTTCAAGTAATCAGCTATGTAAGCCTTTCCTGGAATTTCTTGGAAGTAAGTCATTGACCTATTTCATGTTGTATTACCATTAATAATAAACAGATTGAAAGGAATTTCCCAACAAACATAAAACGGAATGTTTTAATTTTGGATGGTGACACTTTTGAAGTGTCAGTAAGGGGTGATTCCTCGATTAGCACTAAATCGTTTACGGACAGGGACTTAGGCCCCTATCTCCATCGTTAAGTGAGGAGAGGCTGTACTTAGTAACACTGTAAACAGCGAGCAACATTAAAATATCAAACTGGATGACTACCAACAAACTTACCCTCTATATAGACAAAACCTACTTCATTAAATATGCATTAAATATGCAGCTAAATATATCGGTAAATGGTTCACCCATTACAAGACACACTGAGGGCAAATTTCTAGGTCTCCACCTTGACTGTAATCTTAAATTTCAGGCCCACATCCAGCATATAACTAAGAAAGTTTCCAAAACAGTAGGTATGCTTTCCAAGATATGATACTATGTACCCCAAAGGGCGCACCTTACTTTATATCACTCTAATATACCCTTACCTCACCTATGGTATTTGTGCTTGGAGATCTACCACAGCCAATTACCTTAAAAATTTAATAACCCAACAAAAAACATTGGTGCAGATAATCACAAACTCCAGTGCCAGACAACACACCCCACCACTCTTCAAAAGCTTGAACTTACTTAATATACAAAATCTTTCTTCTTTCAACACGTCGGCCGTTTCCCACCGAAGCGGGGTGGCCCAAAAGGAAAAACGAAAGTTTCTCCTTTTACATTTAGTAATATATACAAGAGAAGGGGTTACTAGCCCCTTGATCCCGGCATTTTAGTCGCCTCTTACGACACGCATGGCTTACGGAGGAAGAATTCTGTTGGTAGTCAGCAACCACCCAGGGAGGTACTACCGTCCTGCCAAGTGAGTGTAAAACAAAAGCCTGTATCTGTTTTACATGATGGTAGGATAGCTGGTGTCTTTTTTCTGTCTCATAAACATGCAAGATTTCAAGTATGTCTTGCTACTTCTACTTACACTTTGGTCACGCTACACATACATGTACACGTTTATGTATACACACTCATCTGAATTTTCTTTGATTTTATCTTAATAGTTCTTGTTGATTTTCCTTTCATATCCATGGGGAAGTGTAATAAGAATCTTTCCTCCGTAAGCCATGCATGTTGTAAAAGTCAACTAAATTGCCGGGAACAATGGGCTAGTAACCCCTTTTCCTGTATAGATTTACTAAAAAAAAAAAGAAGAAAACCGTCAAAGTGGGATGTTTGAATGTGCATGGATGTTGTGTGAATGATAAGAAAGAGATGATTGTAGATGTTATGAATGAAAAGAAGCTGGATCTCCTGGCTTTAAGTGAGACAAAGCTGAAGGGGGTAGGAGAGTTTCAGTGGGAAGAAATAAATGGGATTAGGTCAGGGGTTTCAAATAGAGTTAGAGCTAAAGAAGGAGTGGCAATAATGTTCAATAATCAGTTATGGCATGTAAAGAGGGAATATAAATGTATAAATTCAATCATTATGTAGAGTAAAATAAAGGTTGGATGTGAAAAGTGGGTTATAGTAAGTGTTTATGCACCTGGAGAAGAGAGAAGTGTAGAGGAAAGAGAGAGATTTTGGGGGATGTTGAGTGAGTGTGTGGGGAGTTTTGAACCAAGTGAGAGAGTAATTGTGGTTGGGGATCTTAATGCTAAAGTGGGTAAAAATGTTGTGGAGGAAGCAGTAGGTAAATTTGGGGTGCCAGGGGTAAATGTAAATGGGGAACCATTAATTGAGCTTTGTGCAGAAAGAGGATAAATAAATATACAAGGTATGATATAGCACGTAAGGAAAGTAGTTTGTTAGATAATGTATTGGTGGATAAAAGGTTGATGGGTAGGCTTCAGGATGTACATGTTTATAGAGGGGCAACGGATATTTCGGATCATTATTTAGTTGTAGCTACAGTTAGAGTAAAAGGTAGATGGGACAAAAAGAAAATGGCAACAGAAAGTAAGAGAGAGGTAAAAGTGTATAAACTAAGGGAGGAGGAAGTTAGGGTGAGATATAAGCAACTATTGGCAGAAAGGTGGGCTAGGGCAAGTATGAGTAGTGGGGGGGTTGAAGAGAGTTGGGATAGTTTTAAAAATGCAGTATTAGAATGTGGGGCAGAAGTTTGTGGCTATAGGAGGGTGGGTGCAGGAGGAAAGAGGAGTGAGTGGTGGAATGAAGAAGTAAAGGGTGTGATAAAAGAGAAAAGGTAGCTTATGAGAGGTTTTACAAAACAGAAGTGTTAATAGAAGAGCAGAGTATATGGAGAGTAAAAGAAAGGTGAAGAGAGTGGTGAGAGAGTGCAAAAGAAGAGCAGATGAAAGAATGGGAGAGGCTCTGTCAAGAAATTTTGCTGAAAACTAGAAAAAATTTTGGAGTGAGATAAACAAGGTAAGAAAGCCTAGGGAACAAATGGATTTGTCAGTTAAAAACAGAGTAGGGGAGTTAGTAGATGGGGAGCTGGAGGTATTGGGTAGATGGCGGGAATATTTTGAGGAACTTTTAAATGTCAATGAAAAAAGGGATGCGGTAATTTCATGTACTGGCCAGGGAGGTACAACATCGTTTAGGAGTGAAGAAGAGCAGGATGTGTGTGGGGGAGGTGCGTGAGGCATTACGTAGAATGAAAGAGGGTAAAGCAGCTGGAACTGACGGGATCATGACAAAAATGTTAAAAGCAGGGGGGGATATAGTGTTGGAGTGGTTGGTATTTTTGTTTAATAAATGTATGAAAGAGGGGAAGGTACCTAGAGATTGGCAGAGAGCATGTATAGTTCCTTTATATAAAAGGAAGGGGGATAAAAGAGATTGTAAGAATTATAGGGAAGTAAGTTTACTGAGTATACCAGGTAAAGTGTATGGCAGGGTTATTATTGAAAGAATTAGAGGTAAGACAGAGAGTAGGATTGCAGACGAGCAAGGAGGTTTTAGAGTGGGTAGGGGATGTGTAGATCAAGTGTTTACAGTGAAGCATATATGTGAACAGTATTTAGATAAAGGTAGAGAAGTTTTCATTGCATTTGTGGATTTAGAAAAGGCATATGATAGAGTGGATAGGGGAGCAATGTGGCAAATGTTGCAAGTGTATGGAATAGGAAGTAAGTTACTGAAGGCTGTAAAGAGTTTTATGAGGATAGTGAGGCTCAGGTTAGGGTGTGTAGGAGGAGGGAGATTACTTCCCGTTAAAAGTAGGTCTTAGACAGGGATGTGTAATGTCACCATGGTTGTTTAATATATTTATAGATGGGGTTGTAAAAGAAGTAAATGCTAGGGTGTTGGGGAGAGGGGTGGGATTAAATTATGGGAATTAAATGCAAAATGGAAGTTGACACAGTTACTTTTTGCTGATGATACTGTGCTTATGGGAGATTCTAAAGAAAAGTTGTAAAGGTTAGTGGACGAGTTTGGGAGGGTGTGTAAAGGTAGAAAGTTGAAAGTGAACATAGATAAAAGTAAGGTGATGAGGGTATCAAACGATTTAAATAAAGAAAAATTGGATATCACATTGGAGAGAGGGATTATGGAAGAAGTATATGTTTTCAGATATTTGGGAGTTGACGTGTCAACGGATGGGTTTATGAAGGATGAGGTTAACCATAGAATTGATGAAGGAAAAAAGGTGAGTGGTGCGTTGAGGTATCTGTGGAGACAAAAAACGTTATCCATGGAGGCAAAGAAGGGAATGTACGAAAGTATAGTGGTACCAACACTCTTATATGGGTGTGAAGCATGGGTTGCAAATGCTGCAGCGAGGAGGAGGCTGGAGGCAGTGGAGATGTCCTGTCTAAGGGCAATGTGTGGTGTAAATATTATGCAGAAAATTCGGAATTTGGAAATTAAGAGGTGTGGAGTTACTAAAAGTATTTGTCAGAGGGCTGAAGAGGAGTTGTTGAGGTGGTTTGGTCATTTAGAGAGAATGGATCAAAGAAGAATGACTTGGAGAGCGTATAAATCTGTAGGGGAAGGAAGGCGGGTAGAGGTCGTCCTAGAAAAGGTTGGAGGGATGGGGTAAAAGAGGTTTTGTGGGCGAGGGGCTTGGACTTCCAGCAAGCATGTGTGATCATGTTAGATAGGAGTGAATGGAGACGAATGGTTTTTGGGACCTGACGAGCTGTTGGAGTGTGAGCAAGGTAACATTTTGTGAAGGGATTCAGGGAAACCAGTTACAGTGGACCCTCGGTTAACGAAATTAATCCGTTCCAGGAGCTATTACTTAATCTGAAGCTTTCGTAATCTGAAACCTTATTTCCCATAAGAAATAATGTAAATACAATTAATTAGTTCCACAAAAAAATAATCACTCAAAAAAAAAAAAAAAAAATATTTACTTACCTTTATTGAAGAGTTGCAGGCATCTGGAAGGTAGAGTTGCTGAATGGGGAAGGGTGTTAATGGTTGGAAGGGGAATCCCCCTCCAAAAGGACTTCAGGTAACAAGTCCCTCTCTGGGGTTACTTCACTTCTTGGTCTTTTAATGCCACTAGGACCAGCTTGAGAGTCACTAGACCCCTGCCTGGTGAAATAACAGTCCAGAGTCCTCTGTTTCTGGTGACTCTTCAACACTTTTCTGAAGTACAACATGGCTCTGTCACTCAAGTGGTTGCACAGAAGGCTCATTTCAGCTTGCTCAGGGTGGTATCTTTCAACAAATGTCTGTAACCTACTCCACATAGAACACATTTCCTTTATCTCTGAAGATGGCACCTCCTTATCTCTCTCTCTCTCTCCTCCTGTGAAGCAATAACCTCAGCTGTGGCCTGTTGCTGTTCCAGATGAAGCTCTTGCAGCTCTTCAGTTGTTAGCTCTACCCTGTGGTCCTCCACCAACTCTTCCACATCCTCACCACTCACCTCCATCCCCAGGCTGTTCCCCAATGCCACAATATCTTCCACAACATTTTCCACAACAGGCACAGGGTCGTCAGGGTCAGGGTCAGCCTCAAATCCTTCAAAATCCCTCTTTTCAACACAATCTGGTCACAGTGGTCTCCAAGCAGAGTTCAGAGTCCTGGAAGTCACTTCCTCCCAAGCCTTACCTATAAGGCATATGCAATGCACGATATTGAGGTGTTCTTTCCAGAACTCTCTTAGGGTCACTTCAGAGTCATTGGTCATATTAAAGCACCTCTGAAACAGTGCTTTGGTGTACAGTTTCTTGAAGTTGGAAATGACCTGCTGGTCCATGGGCTGGATGAGAGGAGTGGTGTTAGGAGGCAAGAACTTCCCTGTGATGAAATTTAAGTTTTTCAGGCAACAACTCTTGCAAGTTGTGAGGATAAGCAGGAGCATTGTCCAGTACCAGGAGGCACTTGAGTGGCAATTTCTTTTCCAGGAGGTATTTCTTCACACTAGGGCCAAACTCTCCAGTCAACCATTCCTTGAAAATCTCCGTAGTGACCCATGCCTTGGTGTTAGCTTTCCAATGCACACACAATTTATTCTTGTCACCACTGTGTTTCCTGAAGGGTCTGGGATTTTCTGCATGATGCACCAGTAAAGGCTTCACTTTAAAATCACCACTAGCATTAGAACAAAACAAGAGAGTTAGCCTGTCTTTCATAGGCTTGTGTCCTGGCTGTGCCTTTTCCTCCTGAGTAATGTAGGTCCTCTTTGGCATTTTCTTCCAAAACAGGCCTGTTTCATCACAATTAAACACTTGTTGGGGGAGGAATTTTTCACCCTCTACGAACCCCTTGAATTACTGCACAAATTTTTCAGCTGCACATTTGTCTGAGCTGCCTGCCTCACCATGCCTCACAACATTGTGTATGCCACTACGTTTCTTAAACTTCTCAAACCAGCCTTTGCTGGCTTTAAAATCACTCGCCTCACCACTGGTTCCAGGCATTGTCTTCACAAGATCTGCGTGCAACTTCTTTGCCTTTTCACAAATTATCGCCATAGAAATACTATCTCCTGCTAACTGTTTTTCATTGATCCACACCAACAACAACTTCTCAACCTCATCCACTGTTTTCGATCTTTGTTTCGTTAACAAATTAACCCCTTTTGCAACATTAGCTTCCTTGATCTCATTTCTCTGTGCCAGGATAGTGCCGATAGTAGATGGAGTTTTCTTGTACATCCTGGCAAGATCACTCAGACGTACACCACTCTCATATTTTTCTATGATTTCCTTCTTCAGTTCAATGGTGTTCCTCACTCTCTTTATCACAGGTGTGCCACTAGGAAGCTTCTTTGGACCCATGGTGACTTATTTGACAGTGACAATCACTAAACCACCAAAAAAGACACCAAATATATTGTGAATCTTTGAAAAGCGCACTAGGTAATGTTCTCTCAATGGTTAAACGCTTCACTGGCGTCCTGCACTTCAGGAGCAGGCGGACACTCTAATACCTTTTTCAGTAACCGAGGGATTTTTCGCTAACTGATTACGAAAAAAAGCTTACGTTTTCCGAAGCTTACGTTAACGGAACCTTTCGTTAACTGAGGGTCCACTGTAATTGATTTAGTTGGACTTGAGTCCTGGAAATGGGAAGTACAATGCCTGCACTTTAAAGGAGGGGTCTGGGATAGTGACAGCTGGGAGGGACTATTCTCAGCTGTTGTATCTGAGGGCCTCTACAAAGACAGTGATTATGTATGAGTGTGGTGAAAGTGTTGAATGATGATGAAAGTATTTTCTTTTTGGGGATTTTCTTTCTTTTTGGGTCACCCTGCCTCGGTGGGAGACGGCCGACTTGTTGAAAAAAAAAAAACATGAATGTGTAGTGTGACCTAAGTGTAAGTAGAAGTAACAAGTCAACAAGACATACCTGAAATCTTGCATGTTTATGAGACAGAAAAAAGACACCAGCAATCCTACCATCATGTAAAACAATTACAGGCTTTCGTTTTACACTCACTTGGCAGGACGGTAGTACCTCCCTGGGTGGCTGCTGTCTACCATCCTACTACCTACAAATATACAAAATATACACACTTATTATTGCGCCTACTATATATAAAGAACATTAAACTCCAATATCAACCCTCCACTCAAACTTCTCCTAGACAGCTTCAACAGAACACACAGGCATAAAACACTTTCTGACATTCCTCATGTCTGTCTCACACCATGCAAAAATGCAATGCACATAAAGGGCCCGAAGATTTGGAACTCTGACCAAACCAGCAAGAGGTCCCCTGCCCACAAGTCAATTTAGGACTATACTAAAAAATCATCTCATCTCTCAATAACAACCTTACCCACACTATGCTAAACTTTAACCAAATTTAAAGCAACTCTCCCATAAATTTTATTATCCTTTAACTATTAAGAAATTATTACAAACTTAAAATTGTATGTTTGTATCATTAATTGTACTACCTCATATTAATAATAGAGTAAAATATTGAATATTTGTATTCTACCATTCTTCACCTGTGTAGACTTAAGTAGTCTTTAAGTATTAGGTTAAGTCTGCCCGAAATGCCTGAGCATGATAGTATAGCTTTCTTTGTACGAATCAAATTATGAAATGTAAACACACATTGTAACCTTAGCAAAGAAATAAAAATTTTGATTTTGATTTGAAGACTCAAGTTTCCCAAATATAGATAGCAGCTGTAATATCTCAGTGAACATATTCCAGAAAATCAAAAGAGAAAGCAAGAGAAAGTTTTGTAGAACATTATAGGTGCTCTTGATTAAAGGAACTGAGGTTACCCTTCCTTTCCATGGATGAAACATGATTACCTTTCATTATTCAAGCACTGTATGACCCTTACTCATAAATATAATAATAATAAAGCCATTCATTACTTAACTACATTATCATCATCCATTAATTTTCTTTTTAACTATATGTACTGTATAATACCCAAGTTTCTAAACACATGAAAGCAGTTACATATAGGCAACTATGTACTGAATAACCAACTTATTAAAAGCATTCATAACTAGATTAGCTCATGCTAAGTAAGTCTACCTGGTTTTTACTCAATAACTAACCCATTAAATTTATACTGGAGACTGTTTACTGATGACTAAGTAATCTTAGTGTATACACAATGGGATCTAAGCTACATCTAAAACTGAAAGGAGACTTCTTGGAAAAGTATGCTTATGAAAACAACAGTACCTTCAGCTGCATCAAAACCATTGAAGTGGACAGGCCATGCATAGTTAACCATTGATGAGAGCCATGGATGGATATTAGTCAAGGAGGTGCCACTGTACTTTGGTGGTTCTGGTGCACCTCCTTCTGAAGCTTTTCCTCAGGCTAACATGCAGTCAGTGTATAAGAGGAGCCATGCAGTAAAGCGGTATCGTGAGTTTAAGCAAAGACATGCAGGGAAAGAAATAAAGTTTCATAATATAACAAAATTATAGGCATAGAAGAATAAACCTCAGAAGAGTAACAGTTAAGTTGTGTAGGTAAAAACATTGTTGCAGAGAATATATGTTGGAAAGTAAATCACTGTTGTAGTTATATACATGGTGATAAACTGTGAGAAACATGAAGATTCATAAGTTGTATGGATGGATGACAAAATTTATGATTTTTAATACAGAAAATACACATGATAAATATGAGTGACATCTGAACTGTCATATCTGGGCACCTCTGCAAAGACAGTGATTATGCATGAATGACAGTAACAATATTGAATGATGGTGAAAGTGTTTGTTTCTTTTTTGGGTCACCCTTCCTTGGTGGGAGGTGGCTGACGTGTTGAAAAAAAAATGAAACCAAATACAAAAATATGAAAAATGTGGAAACTATGAAAAATCTGGAAAATATGAAAGCATTAATTAACACATGGCTAAAGCAAAAAATAATTAATCAAATCTGATTCTCTCTAAAAAATTAGCAGTACAAAGAATCTTTCATCACTGCAAGTGAAGATAGTTCAAATAGGCAAAATGCAGAACACTAGGATTTACTGAACCTAAGTCATTTAATAGTCTATTAACCCTTTGGGGGTCCAAGGACCCTCTCCAAAACTCGTTCTCAGGGTCCAAGAATTAAAAAAAAAAAAAAAAAAAATTATGAAATGATAGAGAATCTTTTTCCGATCATTACACCACAAAAATTATGAAATTTGATCGAAAACTAATGAAATTATGCTTTCGAAGTTAGCGGTATCAGTGACATTTATGCATCGGCGATTTCGCCCACTTTGAGCCTATTTTCGGCAAATTCCAATGTTTCAGTCTACTAAAATTACAGTAGAACGTCATTTAGCACGAGATTATGTTGCACATTACCGGTATTGCACGATTTAAGATTTGCGACACATTATCATCTTACGACGTAAAGATGATATTAACGGTTCGGCAGGAGGGAAAAATTTTGAGCGCATGGTTATTTACTGCCTAAGAATCCTCATGCTTTGAGGAAAAGGGAATTTGTTGTTTCCTTCCTGCAAACTAAGTTTATTCAGATACACGGGGCCAGGAGCTGAGTCTCGACCCTGCAACCACAATTAGGTGAGTACAGTTACATACATTATCATACATAGCAGCATATGTGTAGAGAACCTAGGATAACCCAAGTCAGTCAATGGAAATACTGTCACTCTGACTTTTGGGTTATCCTAGGTTCTCTACCATATGCTCATTGTATGATAATCTTACTAACTGTATCTGTGTATACCTGAATAAACTTACTTACAGTTTGTGGGAAGGAAAAACAAATAACCATTCTCACAAGCAGTCTTGTTACTACTACTGTTGTTGTGGTTCAGAAGACACCACGCCTACCCACCACCAGGACCCCACCATCCCAGCATTGTACGTATTTCATACGCGTCAGAAGTCCTAGCTACAAGCCAGCTGTGTTTGTGAAGAATAAAATAAGAGTGAATTGTGTTTTGATCTTGAATTACGAAGAAAACAAAGATATTAGACAAGACATAACCGTGGCGTAATGAAGTGTTACTTGTACACATTGAAACATAAGATTAACTAGTGCTTGCTGACTGACTGACTTTGACTGAATGACTGACTGACTGACTGACTGCTTGACTGACTTGACTGACTGACTTGACTGACCTTGACTGACTGACTGAATGACTTGACTGACTTACTGAATGACTTGACTGACTTACTGAATGACTTGACTGACTTACTGAATGACTTGACTGACTTACTGAATGACTTGACTGACTTACTGAAACTGACTGACTTACTGAATGACTTGACTGACTTACTGAATGACTTGACTGACTTACTGAATGACTTGCGACTTACTGAATGACTTGACTGACTTACTGAATGACTTGACTTGACTGACTATGACGGCTGACTTACTGGGCACTGATGACTGACTTACTGAATGACTTGACTGACTTACTGAATGACTTGACTGACTTACTGAATGACTGTGACTTACTGAATGACTTGACTGACTTACTGAATGACTGACTGACTTACTGAATGACTTGACTGACTTACTGAATGACTTGACTGACTTACTGAATGACTTGACTGACTTACTGAATGACTTGACTGACTTACTGAATGACTTGACTGACTTATGAATGGCTTGACTGACTTACTGAATGGCTTGACTGACTTACTTGAATGGCTTGACTGACTTACTGAATGGCTTGACTGACTTAAAGTTAGACACTCAGTTCAACCATCAACTTCAGTTCAAGAACTTCTACTATCCACCTCAGCCCAGTAGGGCCACAGCATAACTCTCCACTCTCTTCACAATCATCCACAAACACAGCACCCACAATTTAAGGTAAATACTATTATTTCTATTACATTTGTAGTCTTAAGCAGTAAAAACAACATAATACATCACGATAATGAACTACATTACATATTCACTTTTATTTTTGTAAGATCTGTTGGTCTAAAAACTTGTTTGGCTTTTGGGGACTCTCAGGAACGTAACCTATTTTCCCATTAGTTCTTTTAATTATTTAACACGAAATTATCTAACGACTTTTCAGGAACGTAACTATCGTGCTAAATGAAGTTCTACTGTATAGCTATTTGCTAGAACTCCATTTCTTCTATCGATTGAGTACAAGAAACTGCCTATTTACCAATTGCAACTACCCAAAATAGTGGTCAGAAAATGGCACTTTGGCCAATTTCACACAAATTTCAACGATGCCAATTTGAAAATAGAGTCCATAATAAACAAGACAGACATTCCTGGCACTAAATAACATCTTCTCTGTTCATCAGCCGTCTCAGGCCCCTCTTACATTACTTTTGCTTTCCATTTTGAATTTTTATTCTCACAAAAAATATTAGATTTACTGTTATGTATACAACTGCATCATTGTAAAAATGGTATAAATAATATCAGCGCACTTGTGCAAGAATATTAGACTCTCAGTTGATGTGTATTGGACGCATGGTGTGATTTGTTTACTCTTTAACATCGGCCAAAATCGAACATTTTCGCTACTTTGCACTCAGTTTCAAGGTACAGTGGTACCTCGAGTTCGATGGTCCCAAAATCGCCCTTTATGTAAGTTTATTTTTAAATGCTTTTGTAAGTATATTTTTGGGGGTGTAAAAGGACTAGTCTATTTTACATTATTCCTTATGGGGATAAATTCGTTTGTAATGGCACTTGAACAGCATTCTCGAACAAAAATATCGTAACTCGAGGTACCACTGTACTTGTCATCGTGAAACCAGTCAAAATTATCTCTATTTTGTAATATATCATCTATTCTATAAAATGAGACTAAGAAAACGAGAATACAAGCATAAATACCATACGAAAATAGACTGCAAAGTCGCTGTTTTAAGTCAGAGGTTTTTTCCTCATTATGCACTGTGTGGTGCAGGAATTTTTATACTGCGCACACTGACCGCAGACCCATTCTATCACATCTAGGCCTAACAGCCTGTTTCTGCTTGATTTGAGGCGCTAGAATTTAGGCGTACTAGTACGACCATAACCCCAGGGCGTAAGCCATACTAGTACGACCAAAACCCCAAAAGGGTTAACAAAACTTTATTTAATATAGATAATCTACCTTCACTAATGCCAGGTAGAGACTACTACAAAGGGTCATCCATCAGTCACCAAGGCAACAATGTCACACAGTAGTGTTCTCCCTGCTCCAGTGTGGCGAGTCAGTGATGATCGTCACTTGTTATAAATACACCTTGCATCTTTAGTATCTTAAGATTTCCACTCAGGGGCAGATCTATTAGAAACTAATGAAACTTAAGCTTGGCCCCTAATCCCAGAGGGGCCCAATAGCAACTTTAGTCCACATTGCTTAAAAATTTTGGGTCTACTGTATGAGAAAGGGGTTTTTTAAAAAAAAATATTAAAACATAGTGTAATTTAATACAAAATATAGTTAAAATAAAAATTAAAACGTTATTAAAGTATCATGTAGGCTAGTCATTGCTGGTTGGGAAAATGACCCCATAACAGTTGAAGCTTGGGGCCCCAAAATGTAGGTCCACCACTGTTTCCACTGCAGCTCTTGCCACAAATTCTTTTCATTACTTATTGGCTAACCCCGTGATAACTCAAGAAAGTCAGTGCATCATCAAAGGGCATGCTTATTTCCACTGGGGTCCTTTAATCTTGTTCCCCAGGATGAGACCTACACCAGTCAACTTCACCCGGTACTTACTGCTAGGTGAACAGTGACACAAGTGTAAGGAAACATGCCTAATGTTTCCACCCATCCGGGATCGAACCAAAGACACAGTGTGTGAGGCAAAGGTGCCAACAAGCCACAGCCACATAGTACCGAGCTCGGGGCAGTACTGAGTCATGGGGCACCATGGGCTGGTTTGGGATTTGGGGGAAAAATATCCCCCCATGCCAGATAATAAGGGTGGGAGGATGGAAAGCCAAAACCCCCAGGGGGGGACACAAAACCTGGGGAAATGGGGGGGAAATTAGGTTCACTGTACAGAGTACAATGAAATGAGTAAACAGTGAGAACTAAAATAATGTATATATAAAATCTAATTAAAAGAAACATACGGGTAAAAAAAAAAGTTACAGTGGCCCCTCGGTTTTAAACCAAAATTCGTTCCAGAATGCTGCCTGCCATTACCAAACGAATTTACTTCCTTAAGAAATAATGTCAGGGGGTTATCTATTTGAAAAAACACTTAAAACAGCATTTACAAAAATACACTTACAAAATGTTCGAGTCGGGAGATGCACAAAAACCGAGGGACCATTAATGAAAGGGGGGAAAGAGTGCAAAGAGGGATATACAACAAAGATTTAAAAATGGGTTAATTGCAGTCTCTAAACTTTATTCTTTCGGGGAAGAATATAGCTCTTCAAAATGGAAAGCACAAAAAAAAACTCATGCAAGTAAGCACCACAGTAGAAAGCAAGGTTACCTTCTGCCACATCAAACCCTGAAATTTGGGACTTGGCAGTAGTTGACGTAGGAAGAGAGGACAGGAAATTATTTTAAATGAGTAGTGTATTTGTGTGGCACTTGGTACCATAGAATGTATGTATCCAAGCAGTTATGAAAAAACTATAGTGAATAATGCTGAGATCAACCTCAAAGATACTTATGTTTAGCAAGGCTCAAAACACTTATTCATTCATCTTAGGTAACACCATATTCTGGGATTTAGAGTAAGGGTGGAGACATTTTAGAAATAAATATGGGGATTAGAGTTTGGATAAGAATTTAAAAGGAAACAGGAATAAAAGGAAAGCTGCAGATTTAGCTAGATTAGCTTGTTCATGAGTTAGATTTAGATCAAGAAAGAATAGAAAGGTTCCTTTAAAAATTAAAACCAAATTGAAAGATCATTTACATTTTTACAAACAATGACAAATTATGAATTACTGTATATTTAGTCAATAATATTTAAAGTAATGAATTTTTCAAAGTAAAAGACTATTTGTAAGGTGATACAGTATTAAAATAAAGTCTAATTACCTAATTTCAAACAAATAAGCCACAATGTTGCTCTTACACTGCCTGACACTGATAAAGTCAAGATAATTACTACTATTATAGATTACATGGCAGTTTTATATTGAAATTATACTCTTAACTGATGAAGTGGTGACAAGGAAGCATTTATTCATAAAATATAAGAACAATATATTGAAAGACAGTAACACAAATACAGTTCATTACCATTTTTCCTGAAAAGAATGTACAAATTCAGAATTGTAATGTATCTTCTGATTAAATAAAAGTACAGTACAGGAAGACTGCACTTATACGGCATGTTAGGTTCCGGGCTGATGCCGTAAAGCAAGGCCTTCCTGTATATCAACACACACTACCACTAAGATCCCTACCTTCACTCATGCTCTCATCCTTAATAATTAGTTCCCTGCATGTACTTACTGCTCTCATTAAATTTCTACATAATGCTCCCATCTTCACTTTTTCTTTGCTCTAATTAATAAATCTCCTGCCAGTTTAACATTTTTATCAGTGATTCTGACATGTTTACTTGTATTTAGTTGAAACACCTGTAATACTGTTACAAGAAAAAGAAAAAGAAACATTTCTAAATTTCTTATGGAATGATGAGACATTCAGTGTTGCCTGTCTTACCTTAGGGTCCTTTGGCTGTGGGTTAGCCTGTGATGCATCTTCCTTAGCATCGTCATCATCCACAAGATCTAACTGACCCTTCAGGAACAATTCTAGCTCTTGTTTTTCCACCTCAGGCTTTAGGCGCTTGTTTTTAATGAGAATCTTGCGCTTGAGCTGATTAGGCGATGGAAGAGGGATGCCAGGGAGAAGCTGCAAAAATTCAAACCAAGTCTGGTGAGGAACAATAACTAAGCTTTCTGCAGTATTACTTAGTGATCAACATTTCAGATATCATGACAGAACACAGGCAGATCTTGGACTTTCCAGAGAATTGAGCTCATGAAAGCCAAGATATATCCCCATGTTGTTACTGATTATGAGATACTAGGATTATATTACCTCAAGAAGCTTTCACCTTCAGTGTGCCAGCTCTGATCACAACCACCACCATCAAAGAGTACTCTGATACATAACAAAATTTGGTCTTATAAATCATTCTTGATGTAACTGCTTTATAGAAAGCTACAGTAAACTGAAATAATTTATATCTCATAACTTCACTATTCCTAGGTAGTAGGTTGGCAGACAGCAGCCACCCAGGGAGGTATGTACTACCGTCTTGCTAGGTGAGTGTAAAACGGAAACCTGTAATTGTTTTACATGATGGTAGGATTGCTGGTGTCTTTTTTCTGTCTCATAAACATGCAAGATTTCAGGTATGTCTTGCTATTTCTACTTACATTTAGGTCACAATACACATATACAGTGGTACCCCGACTTACGATATTAATCCGTCAGAGAGGGCATATTTTAAGGCGAAACAATCGTTAAACGAATCAATTTTCCCCATAAGAAATAATGGAAATAAATTTAATCCGTCCAAGACTTCCAAAAGTAGTTAAATAAAATATTTTTTAGAACTTTTTGACATTAAAATAATACAAAATTTAATAAAGAATACCTAAATACACATGCAAATATTGAACAATAACATGTCACTTACATTTATTGAAGAGTTGTTGATGTGTGGAGGATGGGAGGAGGGGAGAAGGTGGAGAGTATGCTAGTGTTTGAAGGGGAATCCCCTTCCATTAACACTGCAGGTACCAAGTTCTTTCTGGGGTTACTGGCCTTTTCTTTGAATGCTACACTCCCTGCATGAATGCTACACTCCCTGCATGAATGCTACACTCCCTGCATGAATGCTACACTCCCTGCATGCCTACTACACTCCTGCATCCTTGCTACACTCCCTGCATCCTTGCTACACTCCCTGCATCCTTGCTACACTCCCTGCATCTTTGCTTCACTCCCTGCATGAATGCTACACTCCCTGCATGCCTACTACACTCCCTGCATCCTTGCTACACTCCCTGCATCTTTGCCACACTCCCTGCATCCTTGCTACACTCCCTGCATCTTTGCTACACTCCCTGCATGAATGCTACACTCCCTGCATGCCTACTACACTCCCTGCATCCTTACTACACTCCCTGCATCCTCTACACTCCCTGCATGAATGCTACACTCCCTGCATCCCTGCTACACTCCCTGCATCCTTGCTACACTCCCTGCATCCTTGCTACACTCCCTGCATCCTTGCTACACACCCTGCATCCCTGCTACACTCCCTGCATCCCTGCTACACTCCCTGCATCCCTGCTACACTCTCTGCATCTTGCTACACTCCCTGCATCCCTGCTACACTCCCTGCATGCCTGCTACACTCCCTGCATGCCTGCTACTCCCTGCATAAATGCTACACTCCCTGCATAAATGCTTCACTCCCTGCACATTCTTTACCACAGGCTTAGCACTAGGATCTTTCCTTGGACCCATGGTAGCTTATTTAGCAGTTGCAAGCACTAAAACAGTGGAATAATGACAATATACTGGTATGAATGCGTGGGTGTGGGTGGGTGGTCGCTCTCGCTTGTAAACAATAGCACTGACGCTCCCTGGAGTGCGCGTCAGCTAGGCGCCAGCGGACACGTCCGGTCAATGTCGGTAGACGAAGCAAACATCGTAAGTCACAATCAAATTTCTTACGTTATAAATATCGGTTATCGAAAATAACGTAAGATGATAACATCGTAAGTCGGTACCACTTAAAAAGCAAAATATACACACCTCTGGGTTTTCTTCTACTTTCTTATAGTTCTTGTTCTTGTTTATTTCCTCTATCTCCAGGGGGACATAAAAATTTCTTCCCCGTAAGCCATGTGTTGCACGGGGGACTAACATGCCAGTAGAAAGGGACTAGAAACCCCCTTTCCTTATACATAACAAAATTTTAAAAAAGAGAAATTTTTTGTTTTTTTTTAGATCACCCTCCGTGGGATATGGCTGGTTTGCTAAAAAAAAAAAACTTCACTATTACATAAAGTGTTTCCCATTTTTAATTAAGAAAAAATACCATAATTAAATACATAACTGCAAAATCAATACAGATGGGCCATCACTAATCCAGTGTTACGGCCCCCTACCTAACAATGGTAGTTAGGTAATTCCTCACCGGCCAGCAGTCGGGGGGTTACGCCCATCAGACCATGTTTGACTGCCGGGCCGGCGATGACAGTGTCATGGGAACTCCCCCCTATTCAACAGGAGGTCCACCAGCTCATGATATACTACGGGGTTCGTCAGTCAGCCCCATGAGAGTTGGTGTGGTGCGGGTGACAAGCCCCCTGAATACTACTGAGTTCCAGTCAGACCTGCATGAGAGTTGGACTCATGCAGTGTGGGCGGTGATAGCCTAAAAAAGGGAGAGCGGCAAGGTCACCAGAATCACATGTACCTCGAGATGTACCTGCGACATACCTGAGATTGTTTCCCCGGAGATTGTTACCCGGAGGCGGGGTTAAGTGGTGCATTCAGGGGTTTTGGACGATGGCACCACAGGTTGAGCTTTTTTGGGGTGTGTCAAAGCGGTGCAAAGGCTTTAATTGAGAATGTGTTCTGATACGGGGGCGGCATGTGGCACAGAGGTGTCGGGACACAGTGGGGGGAGTCTTATGGCACGGGGAGAAGGGGGTGTCGGGAACCCCGTGGGGGCCCAAAGAAGAGACAGGGTGTCTGAGGACACGGGGGAGAAGGGTCATAAAAGGTGGGTAGTGTCCTCGTGACACTAGAAGAGGGCACACTTGACACTACACCGAATATTTGATTTTACTTGTGACTTTATCTTGTACTTATTTTTTTTAAATTTTTTTTTTACACAGATTATTAGATTATGTTTTTATTCAGATTATATGCTTTTATATTAATAATATATTTTTAATATAAAAAAAACTAAAAATGAGTTTTTACTTATACCCCAAAACAGCTTATTCTGCTTCTTTATTTGTTTGAGTGGCCTGTCCGGGATCATATTTTTTGTCTGGGAAATGACTGTTTGGGATAAAATATATTACATGTACCTGAATCTTTGTGTGTCGGCTTTTGTGGGGGGGGTGTTGCCCCCTACCTAACAATGGTAGTTAGGTAATTACTCCCCCGGGCAGTAAAGGGGTTAGCATCAGACCTGATGTTTGACTGCCGGGCCGGTTTGGGACTGACAGGCATCGAGACTCTCCCCTATTCAACTTTGGGAGAGTCTACCAGCTCACTGGGTTTTATAACCTAAACGGGGGGGGAAAGTTCCCGGGTTCCCAGTCAGACCTGGGGGGCCTTGGGGGGGGGAAGTTGCAATTTTTGGGTTTTGGGTCCTGGGTGCCCAATTTTTTTTCCCGGAATTTTCCCCGGTTCATTTAATTTGGGACAGGAGGGCGGGGCAGACCATTGAGTGTTTTTTGGGGGTGTGCAAACGGGGAAAAGGTTTTAAGAAATTGTTCAGATACAGGGGTGTGCCATGTCCGGGGTGTCGGTGACCGGAGGGAGCTTATGGCACAGGGGGGGGGTTCGGGAAACCCCAGGCTGAAAGCGGAAAAAGGGTGTCTAACCGGGGGAGAAGGAGTTCATGAAAGGGGGTGTGCCTGGGCACAAAAGGGGCGGGTTGACACACAAAATCTTTTTTTACGGACTTTTCAACTATAGTAAATAGACAGAATTGTTGGGGGCCCCCGGGTTTTGGAAAATTTTATGAAAGTTTATTTTTTAAAATTTTTTGAAGGGTTTTTTGGGGGCTAAAAGGATATTTTTTTCCTTTTTTGGGAAAAAACTTTTAAATCCTTGAACAGATTTGTAAAAAAATATGTAAACCGGGTAATTATATGTTTTTATTCAGAGTATATTTTTTTATATTAATAATAATATAATAAATATTGAAAAGCTGATAGTTTACTCAGTATCCCAAACAGTCAGTGTTAACAAATGTTTTATTTATTTGTAATATCCAGCAATCAGTAATCCGGCACTAATTTCGCAGCATAATTTCAAATTTCAGGGGGCACCACACCAACCTGGCGCTACTGTTTGGTGGTATTACTTGCTGCACAAATCATTCCAATTTCTTTTTTTTCCCTTTATGTATTGTTATAACCGTACTTTTAGCCCTAGCCATGGTTCCAACAAAAAAAAGAAATGCTTCTGTGTGTAAAGCACATACACCCTCATTGTCCATAAAATATAAGGTGGCTTTTAAGCCACTGTCGGGCGCCATGAGTCATTTACTCAGATAAGCTGTGACCAGTAAATTTGGGCCTACAAAGAGAGAATATCTGTGTGGTAAGGTCACTATATAAAAAAACCCGCCAAGGTACACAAAGAAAAAAAAATGCGACTGTTTTTTTTTTGTGTAAACCAACTTTGTGATGTATTTTCATATGGATTTTATGGTTGTATTCTCGTTATTTTGGTCTCATTTGATAGAATGGAAGATATATTACAGATAAAAGATTTTTATTTGGGTTTTACAACAGAAAGTACCTTGAAATGACTAAACTAGCAGAAATGTTTGATTTTCGATGATGTTCAAGAGTAAACAAATGTCCAATACATGTCCAACTATCCAGTCTAATACACAGTCAGAATGACTTGACATTATTTATAAAATTATTACAATAATGCAGTAGTCACATAAAAAATAAAATTCCATTTTTTTTGTGAATAAAAATTCAAAATGGAAAGCAAGCATAATATAAGAGGGGCCTGGAGACGTGACTAATAATAAAATATTATTTTTGTGCCAGGAATGTTGCATTGTTTTTCTGGACCCTATTTTGAAACTAGCATCTCTTGAAATTTGTGTAAAGGGCCCAAACCAAGACCACTTTATGGGGGTTTGAAATGGTAATGGGAATTTTTTCTCGGGAGAATAGAAGGGAAAACGAGAAATAGCTATGAGTTTGGTAGACTGGGAAAAATGGAATGGGCCAAAAAAAAGGGCATAAAGTGGGTAAAATCCCCTGAGAAATTTGTGTTGGGTTACATGTATTTTAACCCCCCACTCTGGAACCGGCAAAAAACACTAATCTGGCACCCTACAGGTCTCGATGATGCTGGATTAGTGATGGGCAACCTTACATGCACTGTATTTCTGAATGAACAATAGAGAAATGAATGAGTGGTTGTATAAAAAGTGGTGAGAACTTACTGGACTATCAGGCAGGGGCTCCTTTGAAGTAGATCACCAAAGTAGTCATAAAGATTTTGCTAACTTGTATTGCTGCTTTTTGCAGCAATGCTCAAATGATAGAATAAGGGATATTTGAGGTAAAAAAGCAATCAATAGCAATGATTGCTTCCTTAAAGGAATGTCTGTGCACATGGCCTTCCGGGGGTAATGATGGGTTCTTCATCTTCCCCCCACCCCAACAATCAAGTTCTACACCCTGTGGTTATGAGTCACACTAGTGGTACAAACAAGGTGATATTGGGGAATAGAAAAACTGTTTTCTAAAACTCTTAGTGATGCCTTTTTTGGCTGCGGGGCCTTTTATGTTTATATAAAAAATAATTATGAGGTGAGTAAGATATAATTTTCTTGGTAGTAATACAAAGTAGTTTTCACAATATATGACTTTCTTTTTAAATCTATTCTAGTGTATAATGAGATATAAAGTTTTTAAACTGCAATTTAATTTAATTTAATAATTCACATTAAGTACTAAACCCGAGGTATTCACACAAGACGGGTGGTGGTGGGGGCCTGATCCTCTGTCTGCTAGTGGGGAACAGACAAGTTTCCATTTTCCCTCACCTAGATGTCAGTTAACAGTTATTTATAAGATTTTAAACATGAATATTTAAAAATAAATTAAAAAACTAACCTTGAAAACAGTTACAAAAATCACTCTGCATACGAAAATTGTTTGCAGTTTACATATTTCCTTAGGAAAAACTTCTTGTGATCAACGAATAAAAATTAAACAAACAGTACCACCATGTTTTGGAAAAAACCTCTTGTGACCCCTAACTAGCTATCACTATTAACTAGGGGTTCCCCCAACTAGCTACTCACATGCACACACACCCCTAGTATTATAAATTTTACATTCATTACAAATCTGATTCTACCCCGTTATATTTTATATCCCAAATTTAATTATCAATGTTTATAAATTAATAAAAAATTCCCATCTAAATATTATATAGTGTATATGTATGGCACTGGTTATATCATATTAAACTGTTCCTTAATAAAGACTCTTCTTTTCACATTTAAGGAATTTTCTCCCAAAAACATAAACATGTGGTTTGAGTTTCAAACCCCTCAAAAATCGAACAATTATGTAAGTGTAATATTGTAAATGCTTTTTTAAGTGTATTTTTGGGGTCTGAAAGACTAACCTACTTTCATTTTTCCCCTGGGGAAAAAATTCGTTTTGGGACTTGAACAGTCTTCGAAAGAATTATGGGAAACCAGTGGTCCCCTGTATATTTTTAAAAGGAAGAAATGTCAAAATCTAAATAGGTTTAAAAAAAATACACTTTTATCTGATTCACACTTACAAACATGTAAACAGACAATTATGTGGGTTTCAAGATATTAAAGACACATTTTTTCCACCAGGGGCATGTAATATAAAGAAAGAGTGTAAGGTCGTATAGTGGCAAATTATTTGTTGTGGAGAGAGATTAACTAAAAGATGTTTCTTTTGCTTTGGGGAGAATGCTTTGTGTGAGGATTTTGGAAATGGTTAGTATATGCCCTTTCCTTTTCCTCCATTCCTGATGACCCCAGATGGATGAAATGTCTGTTTGATAAAGAAACACACACAAAAACATAAACACAATTTATTTCTTTTAAAGTTACAATGTGTGATTACATTTTTTAACGTGTTGTTTGGTACAAAGAAAGCTATAACATGCAAACCAGACAAACCTCTTAATACCTACCAGTTACTCAAAAACTACAAAAAAAACTTCAATAATTTGACTGCTCAACAAAATTTCCCCCCATTACTGTATACTGTGCTGTGATTTTCAACCATTTATGCATTCTTCAAAATTAGGATGTTTAAATTTCATTTTTTAAATACTAAATTGTAAAATACTTATATTGCAAATTGTTTAAATTGTTCTATTATAATACTGTAATTTTAATAAAATAATTCAAAACTGTAATTATTCTCTACTAAACTTCTTACTAGACTTATTAAAGCCATATATCATTACCTAATTATACTCAATTCATTTGTACTCATTGTAACTCATCTAATGACATATACAGTGGTCCCTCGACTAATGACAATTCCATGTGAAAAATCATGTAACAAGGCTTTTTCGCTAAAATTTTTATCATGTAGCACATTAACTCGTGTAGTGAGCCATACCAGACCTGTCCGCCTGCCCCCCACGGTGAGGCAGACAGGACGCCAGTCTAGTGTTGTTTACACTTGAGAAACATTACCCAGCGCACTCTTTCAAACATTCACAATACTTTTTTTTTGTTTATTGGTGGTTTAGTGATTGTCACTGTGAAATAAGTCACATGGGTCCCAAAAAACTTCCTAGTGGCACCCCTGTGGTAAAAAGTGAGGAACACCATCGAACTGAAGAAAAAGATTGTTGAAAATATGGAGTGGCATACGTCTGAGTGAGCTTAACAGGATGTACAAGAAAAACACATTACTATCGCCACTATCCTGGCAAGAGGAATGAGATCAAGGAAGCTAATGTTGCAAAGGGGTTGATATGTTTTAAAAATAGATCGAAAACAGTGGATGAGGTTGAGAAGTTGTTGGGGTGTGGATCAATGAAAAACAGATAGCGGGTGATAAATATTTCCACGGCGATAATTTTGGGAAAAAACAAGGAAGTTGGACGAGATCTTGTCAAGACAATGCCTGCAACCAGTGCTGAGGAGAGTGTTTTTAAAGCCAGCAGAGGCTGGTTTGGAGGTTTAAGAAACATACTGGCATACACAGTGTTGTGAGGCATGGTGAGGCAGCCAGCTCAGACAAACGTGCAGCTGCAAAGTTTGTGACTGAATTCTGTCGTCCTCCCTATCTTCCAGATGCCTAACTCTCTTCAATAAAGGTAAGTAAATGTTATTTATTAATCTGTTTTTATTATTTAGTATTAGTAGTAGTATTTATAGTGTTAATAATGTTTTGTGTATGTAGAATTATAATTAAAATGTATTTTTGTGAATATTTTTGGGTGGAAACGTTAATTGTATTTACATTATTTCTTATGGAAATAAGGTTTCGAATTCGAATTTTGTGTTAAGAGCTACTCCTGGAACGGATTAATTTCATTAGTCGGGGGACCACTGTAATCTGTTACTGCCTTATTAATCTTAATTTAATTTTAACTTTGCCTGAAATGCTCGGCACAAGGGGCTTTATTATATTCCTTTGTACAACCATGTATCATGTAAAATAAAGTTGTTATTATTATTATTATTATCATTTATTTTTATTAACACATGGGCCCGTTTCCCGCCAAGGCAGGGTGGCCTGAAAAAGAAAACTTTCATCATCATTCACTCCATCATTGTCTTGCCAGGGCGTGCTTACACCAGTTATAAAACTGCAACATTAACACCTGTTATGGGCTATAGGGCCCAACATGTATTGATGTAGTATTTAAGTACAACTATCAGAAATACCTAATTATATTGAATTGATCACAATTTTGTTAATGAGGTCTTGAGGTCAGGCCACCCTTAAGACTTAAAAGAAGCTGAATTAACCTGATTTTCTCAATATAATAGGTTATAAAATACCACTTGAAATAAGTTGTTTATAAAGTTGCATGTCTCATTGTAAAGTAAAAAAAGATGTATTGGGGGTGCATGTAGATTGTGCAAGACAACAGTCTTTTTTTTTTGTGTGTTTTGAAGTGGAAAATCCCCCCTTCTTCCTCTCTTGTTGTTTATAGAAGCAAAATTTTTTGTATGTGCCCCGTTTTTTTCAGTAGTAACAGGTATAATTTTTAAGGTATTTTTACCATTTGGTGTAGGACTGGTACATGCTAAGGAATTGAAACATTACCTGATGGTCTAGGTAAACTTTGAGCTCTAGTTTTTTTAAGTAGCATGACTTTTTTTACTTCCCAAATTTCCCTTTTGAGCTAAAATCTGTCACCCAGACCCAGTCTGCTGAAAGATTATCGGGGTTTTGTCCCCCAAATATTCTCTAGGTAAACAGGAATTGCATTGTAAAATTTCCCCAGAACAATTAGGTCTATTAATTTGTCAAAGTCCCTGTTCCTCCTTTTGAACCAACCCATTTTTTAACAGGAACAGTTTCTCATTCCCAAACTCATTAAAGGTCTGCCCATCCTAAATTTTTTTTACTTCTGAACTTTTGCCTATTTTTCCCAGGTATCATTTGATATCAAGCAATACTACCTCCTTAATTTTTATCATAGTCTGAAAATTCTCCTCCCCCCAGAGGCTCTACTCTCTGAAACCCTTTTCCCAAAAATATGTGCGAACTAGGGGGGCCCACTGCTGTTTGGGCCATCTTTGCCCCAAAGCAGTCTTCTCAAAAAAAAAAAAATATCTGTCTGGGTCCCCCAAACTTAGGGAAAAATGTGCGCTTTAGTTATGTTAACTACCAATAACATTTATTGTAACATGCATCAAAAAAAAATATTATATTATATTATTATATTAAATACTGCCCATGTTCTTGTTCTGAACCCCCTAACCCTTTATTACTCTCTCCTTAGCTTCTAATAATTTTCTTTCAGCTTCTATCAAAACTAGTTTAAGTCTTATCATCTTTTCATTATCACCCGGAGTAGGTGATCCCCCATTGTCACTGTTAACAGACATGTTTACTGATGAATTATTTACTTCCTCACTGAAGCCAGAAAAAACTAAAGATTCACCCGACATGTATCTTATCCTTAAACTCCTGCTTCCCCCTTACAATATCAATGGACAAGTTTTCCCACAGGTACAGAAAAAATACAAATTCAATGTAAAATATGCACATAGCACTTTACCATAACAACAAACAAAATGTGTTACTCAACCTTTTTCCCCACTCTAGAAAAACAACCTGTAAACTAAATATGAAACAACCTTCCACTGACACCCACCTTGGTAAGTTTTACAAGGTAAATTTTATCCTACCAGAAACATGTAACTGTTGTTCCCATCCAGTTTTATTTCCAAAAAATGTTTTGAGTTATTTTAACAGTCAAATAACTATCCCAGACAGGCCCACATGTTATGTTAATTTCCCTTTACTTTATCATCAAGGTTCTCCTACATGTACTAGTGTGGGGGTAGTAATAACAGTAACAGTAAAGGGCTTATAGTCTAGGATGATACTTACATTCATGATTCTCTGCTGCATCTGAAAAAAACTTCACCAGCCCCCTCCATGGGTTATTTAAACCACCATTAGAAAAATAGCATTATATTCAGAGATAACATTTTTTATATATTTACAATAGTCAGATCTTATTCATAACATGACCCCAAACAGTCCCTGTTACTAGCATCTCCCAAAACCCCATGGCATGGTTCACCTCCACATTTAAAACCTAA
>WNWK01021800.1:20726-33568 GCA_009830355.1 Cherax destructor | reverse complement strand
TCTAAGACCCCCATCCCTGAGGCTCTAAAACTTGTTGACTGTAATCACATGTATGTTTGGTATACAGTATATATACATGCACAATTGTATACATGTAATGTACATGTTAACAGAAAATTTATACAGTTGACCCTTGAACAACATGGGTTTGAACTGCACAGGAATTTTTCAATAAATATATTTGATTTCTTTTTTTTTTTGAGATTTGTGACCAAAAAAATTAAGAAAAAGTTAAGTATGTCGTGAATGCATACAATATACAGTGGTACCTCGACTTACGAGCAGCTCCCAACTCGAACAATTATGTAAGTGTATTTCTGTAAGTGCTTTTGTAAGTGTAATTTTGGGGTTCTGAAACAGATTAATCTAATTTACATTATTCCTTATGGGAACAAATTCGTTTGGTATCGGCACTCAAACAGCCTTCTGAAACGAATTAAGCTCGTAACTCGAGGTACCACTGTATGTAGATACTAGTCTATTTTATCATTTACTACCATAAAATATGCACAGATCTATTATAAAAAGTTAAAACATGTTATCAGGCTTTTATATGCATTTGAAAATGAAGAAAGGCTATGATTCACTTAACAGCAATTTTAGCTTTACAGCAGTAGCCTGGAACCTATCTTGCTGTATAAGCAGGCCCAGCTGTATTGATCTGCAGACTAATTATCCAGTGAGAGATGGTAGCAGTGTGGATGAGCCTGGTACAGTCATCCCTTGGTTTTCGCTTGTCCCAGTTTTCGCCGATTTTGGTTTTCGCTGACTTTTTTCAGGGAAAATTTGTCTTAGTTTTCGCAGATTGTTTTAGTTTTCACCGACCGTATGGGACCTGTCCACCAGTGCCGCGCACATACAAAGGCCGTAGGCCCGCCACCCACGCACCTCCCACGCACATTGTCACGCAGTCTAGCATTGTTTACGCTTGAGTGAACATCATCCCAGGAGTTTATACAAAACATTTATTAATAATTCATTGTTTTTGGGCCTTGATTATTGTGTATGACTACTAAATAAGCTACCATGGACCCAAAGAAAGCTCCTAGTGCCACTTCTTTGGTAAAGAAAGTGAGGAACACTGTAGAAAGGAAGAAATAATAGAAAAATATGATAGTGAAAGTGAGAAACACGATGGAGTTTAAGAGTGTAGCAGGCATGCAGGGAGTGTAGCATGCATGCAGGGAGTGTAGCATGCATGCAGGGAGTGTAGCAGGTATGCAGGGAGTGTAGCATGTATGCAGGGAGTGTTGCATTTATGCAGGGAGTGTCGCATGTATGCAGGGAGTGTAACAGGTATGCAGGGATTGTAGCAGGTATGCAGGGAGTGTAGCATGTATGCAGGGAGTGTAACAGGTATGCAGGGAGTGTAGCAGGTATGCAGGGAGTGTAGCGTGCATGCAGGGAGTGTAGCATGTATGCAGGGAGTGTCGCATGTATGCAGGGAGTGTAACAGGTATGCAGGGAGTGTCGCATGTATGCAGGGAGTGTCGCATGTATGCAGGGAGTGTAACAGGTATGCAGGGAGTGTAGCAGGTATGCAGGGAGTGTAGCATGCATGCAGGAGTGAGCAGGTATGCAGGGAGTGTAGCATGTATGCAGGAGTGTAACAGGTATGCAGGGATTGTAGCAGGTATGCAGGAGTGTAGCATGTATGCAGGAGTGTAACAGGTATGCAGGGAGTGTAGCAGGTATGCAGGGAGTGTAGCATGCATGCAGGGAGTGTAGCATGTATGCAGGAGTGTCGCATGTATGCAGGGAGTGTAACAGGTATGCAGGGATTGTAGCAGGTATGCAGGGAGTGTTGCATGTATGCAGGAGTGTAACAGGTATGCAGGGAGTGTAGCAGGTATTCAGGGAGTGTAGCCTGCATGCAGGGAGTGTAGCAGGTATGCAGGGAGTGTAGCATGTATGCAGGGAGTGTAACAGGTATGCAGGAGTGTAGAATGATGCAGGGAGTGTAGCAGGTATGCAGGGAGTGTAGCAGGTATGCAGGGAGTGTAGCATGTATGCAAGGAGTGTAGCATGTATGCAGGAGTGTAACAGGTATGCAGGGAGTGTAGCATGTATGCAGGGAGTGTAGCAGGTATGCAGGGAGTGTAGCAGTTATGCAGGGAGTGTAACATGTTGCAGGGAGTGTAGCATGTATGCAGGGAGTGTAGCATGTATGCAGGAGTGTAACAGGTATGCAGGGAGTGTAGCATGTATGCAGGAGTGTAACAGGTATGCAGGGATTGTAGCAGGTATGCAGGGAGTGTTGCATGTATGCAGGAGTGTAACAGGTATGCAGGGAGTGTAGCAGGTATGCAGGGAGTGTAGCATGCATGCAGGAGTGTAGCAGGATGCAGGGAGTGTAGCATGTATGCAGGGAGTGTAACAGGTATGCAGGAGTGTAGAATGTATGCAGGGAGTGTAGCAGGTATGCAGGGAGTGTAGCAGGTATGCAGGGAGTGTAACAGGTATGCAGGAGTGTAGCATGTATGCAGGAGTGTAGCATGTATGCAGGGAGTGTAACAGTATGCAGGGTGTAGCATGTATGCAGGAGTGTAGCAGGTATGCAGGGAGTGTAGCAGTTATGCAGGGAGTGTAACATGTATGCAGGGAGTGTAGCATGTATGCAGGGAGTGTAGCATGTATGCAGGAGTGTAACAGGTATGCAGGGAGTGTAGCATGTATGCAGGAGTGTAACAGGTATGCAGGGAGTGTAGCAGGTATGCAGGGAGTGTAGCATGTGTAGGGAGTGTAGCATGATGCAGGGAGTGTAGCAGGCAGGGAGGGGTGTAGCAGGCACGGAGGGAGTGTAGCAGGCAGGGAGGGAGTGTAGCAGGCAGGGAGGGAGTGTAGCAGGCATGCAGGGAAGTGACCCCGGATAAGGACTTGATACCTGGAGTCCTTATGGAGGGGGATTCCCCTTCCAAAAATTAGGGTCTCGTCCCTCTCCCCTCTTCCCTCTCTCCCATCCAGCAACATCAGTCTTCAATAAAGGTAAGTGCCACACTCAGTTCATTCATTTGTGCATGTAAATCTATCTTTAAGGCCCAAAAAAATTTTTTTTTCCAAACTTCTGGGTTTCTGGAACGGATTAATTGAATTTCCATTATTTCTTATGGGGAAAATAGTTTTGGTTTTCGCCGATTTTGGTTTTAGCCGATCCATCTGGAACGGATTAAAATCGAAAACCGAGGGATGACTGTACTTTGTGGGCACTAGATGGTAAGGAGTGAAAAATGTTAGAAATCAGTAAGTTAAAACATAACACAACTGAGACTTATAACTACAAATTTTATTACAGGTAAAAATAAAAAACTTTTTTTAGGTCACCCTGCCCCAGTGGGAGATGGCCAGTGTTAAAGAAAAAAAAAAAGACAAAGTTTTGCCCCTACAAAGAAAAACAAATCAACATTGCATGTATGGGATGAGTCTTCAGCCATAAGGGGTTCAGTGGAATCAACACATTATTTAAAGTAATGGATAAAGATGGAGTATGCTAGATGTGAGTTTAGCACATTAATGGTCTTTTTGGAAATTTGTACTGGACAAAATAAAAAAAACAGTTCACTGACCAAGTGTTTTTGTTATCTGGAAAATCACACTGAAAAGGTCAGACTCCTGTGTAGTAAGGGATTATGCATATTCAAAAATTGTTCATCTTGAATCTAATTACAATGGATAACTTCCTTTCTAAAAAACAAAACAAAACAGAAAATCAAATACCTACAGGATATACGTAGAGTATCAGATTTTGTATGTTGGAGGCATTTTCTGACATACAGTGGACCCCCGGTGTTCGTGATGCTCCAAACTCGAACAATTATGTAAATGTATTTTTGTAAGTGTATTTTTGGGGGTCTAAAAAGGACTAATCTAATTTACATTATTCCTTATGGGAAAAAATTTGTTTGGTAACGGCACTTGAACAGCATTCTGGAATGAATAAATCACGAACACCGGGGTCCACTGTAGTACTTCAATTTTTGCTAAAATTCAAATTATCACACTTTAATTGAAGCTGCTGCTACAATTGCATCAAATATCAATGAGAATCTGGTGTTGCAAATCAAGACGCCCTTGATCCTGCTGAAGAGAAATACAGTGATTAAATGATTAGTGGACCTCGATTATAGTCATTCGCTCAAGAATGCTGTTCAAGTGCCATTACCCAAAAAGTTATTCTCATCAGGAATAATGCAAATTAGATGTCCTTTAGACCCAAAATACACTTACAAAGCACTACAAAAATAAACTTACTAAAGGCAAGTTTGGAACTATGAAAATTAAAACGATAATCATGTTATGCTTGATACCTGATTATAAAGTCACGTAAAGCTCAGGAAATCAACCAGTAAGGGTCAACTCACATAACAGATACCATCAGCATGTACAGCAATTAATGTTTAGTAAACTAACCCATTACTACTATGCCAACATTAAGAATTACTACAGCTTTATTAATATAACCTTTATAATAAGACTACACTACAATTTTTTTTTTACATAATTTTATTTAATATCATAATGCATATATCTCAAGCTAAAATTTGATAAAATAATTCAGATATTTTAATTATATGTATTACAAAAATGCAATGCTTAAACTGTATTTCAAGTACAGAACGTTTTTTAACCTCTATTGCTCATCTAGTTACCACGTGGCACCTCATAACATGCCATATATAATGGTACCCCCTTAGATACATTATACAGATATAACATGTACCTTTTGTTACATATACAACACTAGTACTGTATTATATACTACCATTAACGAAATACGTAGAATAAATTGCAGTTGTGAATGCTTCAGACGAAGGGTCACCAACACCTTGGCCCTTGAGCTACATGAGGCCCTTTAACCTATTTTGTGGCCCTCAAGATGTGTCAGGCTTCATTAACCTGCAGACTGCACAGCAAAGTTAATTTCAAATCAGGATTGACATATGATGATCAAGTTAATAAGTTTCTTAAATTAAAATTTATTTCTTTACTAATTATATGGTATTCATATTGAGATTAATTTTCACTTCATGTTAAAGTGAATGGTCAGGCATTAAATACCTACACTTTCACTTTGCTCTGTTTTTATAGTGTGGGCCCCTTACAAATTTTAAACTTTAATAGGGCCCACTTTAGCAAAAATGTTGGTAATCCCTGCCTTAGACAATAAGTTATAGGACTTTTGTTGGTTTGGTTTTTATTCCAAGCTTTAGTATAAAGGATACATTACAGTTTAATACCACAGTGAGACAGCAGGTCTTTGTTAACAACTTAGTCATCTCTAAACACCAAAAAACACATATTGCAGCATTTTCCACTCCTAAGGGAAGGTAACCTCTTCATTCATTACTTCCTCTAATCCAAGGTCTTTTTTTTTTTTTTGAGACCATTTTTTTGTGTATATCACAGTGAATATTCTGTTATCAAATGTGTTTAGTTCTATCTGAATTTGGACCAAGAAACTGTGAATGTATCATTGTTCTGTACAAATAGAAAAAGAGAGGTATACTTCACAAGCCAGAAGCTTCATTCCTCCAACAAGGCCTCTTAAGATATAGCAACCATCAGGAGAATCCATACTGTACCTGTACTGTACCTCAAATTTCATTAAATGAAAACTTGTATATTTCTATAAAACATATTTCATTATCCTTATTTCTTCTCCAAACTTTTGAATTTTGCTTCTAATCTCTTAGAATAAGCATCTAATTTATATGCAGCAGCTTCTAGTTTTGTAACACTATCTTCAATCTGGTCAATCTGCTCAAGGTAGGGTTGTAAAGCTAAATATTTTTCATTCAGATCCTTAAGAGCCCTGCTTACACTTCCACCAATTTGACGCATATCTGCATATTTGGTGATGGTTGCTTTGTTCATTTGTTCTAGAAGAGTATAATCTTCCAAGACTGCTGACAACTCGCCCTTCAGAAAAAAGAAAAGATATTCTTAGCTTAAAATTCCATAAAGTCATCATATATATAAAATTATGTGAGAGATTTTAGATAACAGTACATACAGTAATAAATATACGTATTATTAAAAAGTAAGAAACAAACTGAAATATTATTATAATCAAAAAGAAGTGCTAAACCACAGGGGTCATACAGCACAGCAGGGTAGGGCAGGATGCAGGGAGAATGGGTTGTAAGAGGGAGAGGGATGATTAGCAGGGTATGGAGTGCAGCAGGACAGTGGGTAGTGCAGGGATAGAGGGTAGGAAGAGATTGAGGTAGAAGGGACTGAGGGGAGTGCTAGAGGTATAATCTTCAGAGTTTGTGTAGTAAGTCAGTTGCTGTCAAAAAGTCAATGAGAGAGTCAGGATTAAAGGAGGGCCCATCAGCAAGAAGGGAAGGTAAAGAAAGGGCAGTGGGCAGTCCAACAGAATATGGTGAACAGATACTGGAACCTGACAATGCTCACAGAGAGGGACAGGGAGCCTCTCCATGAGATACCCATAAGTAAGACGAGTGTGGCCGATGCGAAGACGGGAGAGTGTAGTCTCCCAACCTTGACACTGGTGACAAGAAGAAGGCCAGAAACCTATATTCGGTTTAATAGAATGAAGTTTGTTATTTAGCAGGTCAGACCAGCATTGTTGCCAACAGGTGCGAAGGTGGGTAGCAATGAATGCAAAATAGTCCGTGAATGGAACACCTCTATATGAAACTGGAAGGTCATGACCGTGCAGCAGTGTCTGCTTGTTCATTGCCCTGTACGTCAACATGACCAGGGACCCAGCAAAAAACAATATCTTTGTGTTTGCTAGAGATACGGCGTAACCAAAGTTGGATACGAAGAACTAGGGGGTGAGGTGTATCAAATTTTCAGATAGCCTGTAAAGCACTAAGGGAGTCTGAAATGACCACAAATGGTGACATAGGCTTAGATGCAATACGGATAATTGCCACAAGAATGGCATACAATTCAGCCGTAAATATGCTAGCTGAGGATAATAGGAGCCCTCGCACGATGCTGTCTGGAAACACTTCTGCGAATCCGACGCCGTCTGATGACTTAGAGCCATTGGTGTACACTGCGATGGCATGGGAATGAGAATGGAAGTGGTCTAGAAAAAGAGAGTGAGAAGCCGCCATAGGTAGTTGGGCTTTCGGGCAAGGCAGAGGAAAAGAACAGACACGGACAGCAGGAACTTTCCAAGGGGGTAGGGGAAAGGGAGATGCCACATGAACATAGAAAGGTGGTAGCTGAAGGGAAGACAGGAGCGAATGTAGACAAAGAGAAAAGGGACGAAGTAAACAGGGGCGACGAACAAATAAAGAGCGTCTACTAACATCTGTGACAATCCTATACTACATGGAAGGATTGCGGAGGTCATGAGAGCGAACATAATAGCAAAGGCAATGTGCATCATGACGATCGGACAAGGATGGAATGTTTGCTTTTACATAGAGGCTCTCAACCGGGGAAGAACGAAATGCACCAAGGCATAAACGTAATCCCTGGTGATGGATGGGATTAAGGCTGGAAAGAGTAGCAGGAGAGGCCGCCGAATATATCTGGTCACCATAATCGAGTTTCGATAAAATTAGGGCTGAGTGCAGGCGAAGGAGAGTTCTACGATCAGCCCCCATGAAAGATGTTATTTTAGTGCCAGGAATGTCTGCATTGTTTATTCTGGACCCTATTTTGAAATTGACAACTTTTTTATTTTCCATGAAATTGGCCAAATTGCCATTTCTTGATCACTTTATTGGGTAGTTGAAACGATAAATTGGTGGTTTCTTGTACTCAATCGATAGACCAAATGGAGTTCTAAAGAAATATCTATGAGTTTGGTCAACTGGAACAATGGAATTTATCGAAAATAGGGCTCAAAGTCGGCGAAATTGCCGATGCGTATATATTGCTGAGATCACTAACTTCGCGAGAGCGTAATTCCGTGAGTTTTCAATCAAATTTCAAACTTTTGGTGTCTTTACCATCGGGAAACGATTCTCTATCATTTCATAAGAAAAAATAATTTATTTATTTTTTTTAAATTTTGCGACAACAGGAGAGCACTCAGGATTGAGGGTTGCGACAGTCAAAGGGTTAAGGAGGTTCAGCCGGCTATGACAAGTCGCCTTCAGAGAGGTAATGTGAGGTTTCCAGGACAATCGACGGTCAAACAGGAGGCCGAGAAACCTGACTGTATCACGTTCTGGGATACGTGAGCCGTATAGGTACAATGGATGATCAGATACCACTGAACGTCTAGTAAACGTAATTTGAAGAGTTTTGCCACTAGAAAATTTAAACCTGTGAGTGGTGGCCCAATCGGAAACCTGGTTGATGGCATGCTGGAGGGAAACTGTAATGAGTTGACAGTCAGCACCTGCACAAGCTATAGCAAAGTCATCAACATAAAGCGATGACCAAATATTGGATGGGAGAACAGATGCCAGATTATTTATAGCAAGGAGAAAGAGTGTTGTGCTCAGAACACATCCCTGGGGGACATCTTCAGCTTGGACGAACTCCGGAAAAAGCACATTACTAACCCGGACACGGAAATGTCTTTCAGTTAAGAAAGCCTTAAGGAAAAATGGTAGATTGCCACGGAGGCCTAAGGAGTGGGTCTGGGCCAAGATTTTATACCTCCAAGTTGTGTCATAAGCCTTCTCAAGGTCAAAAAAGATGGCAATAACCGAGTGGTTATTAGCAAAGGCATTACGAATATACGTATCCAAGCGCAGTAAGGGGTCAATGGCAGAACGGCCCTTACGAAAGCAATATTGACTAGTGGAGAGAATACTGTGCGTCTCTAAATGCAACATCAAATATCTATTAACTAGATGTTCCATCACCTTGCAAACTGCACTGGTAAGAGCGATGGGACGGTAGTGGGAGGTATCATGTCCCGTAGTACCCGGTTTGTGAAAAGGGAGAACAATAGCAGACTTCCACAGCTGGGGAAGAACTCCTTGCGACCATATAAGATTAAAGAGTCGTAAGAGGACAGCAAGAGCAGACTGATGTAAATGCTGTAGCATACGAATATGTATGCCGTCTGGCCCAGCTGCCGATGATCAGCAAGCGGAGAGTGTTGCCTCCAGTTCTTGAAGGGTAAAAGGCACATTATAAGATTCTTCTCTGAGAGAAGAAAAATCTAAGGGCTTTAACTCGCTGGCAGACTTAGAAGAAAGGAATGAGGGGCCTAATAAAAATAAAAATACAAATGATGCCATTATACACATGTTAGAAATAATTTACACCGCCCTTGAGAAAAAAGAAATCCCAGTGGGAATCTTCATTGATTTACGTAAAGCTTTTGATACAGTTGACCATGATCTGTTACACTTAAAATTATCGCACTATGGTATAAGAGGACACTCCCTAAACTACATAAAATCATACCTTAGCAACAGAAACCAATATGTGTACACAAATGGAGCTAGCTCCACCGCGCAAACTATTACCGTAGGTGTCCCACAGGGAAGTGTTCTTGGCCCACTACTCTTCTCATTTACATTAACGACCTACCAAATGCATCTCAACTACTCAAACCCATATTTTTTGCAGATGACACTACATACGTTATCCCCACCCAAGCCCAGACACACTAGCCAACACTGCAAATACTGAATTGCAGAAAATATCTACCTGGATGATGACCAACAAACTTACTCTCAATATTGATAAAGCCTATTTTATCCAGTTTGGGAACAGAGCTACAAACGCACCACTTAACATAATGATAAACGGGTCCCCTATCACAAAACTCACAGAGGGAAAATTCTTAGAATCCATCTTGACAGTGGCCTCAAATTTCAGACACTATACAACAAATCTCCAAGAAAGTCTCAAAGACCGTGGGAATACTATCCAAGATACGTACTATGTTCCACAACAAGCCTCCTTACCCTATATCACTCACTCATTTACCCCTACCTCACCTATGGAATCTCGCATGGGGCTCTACATCAATAACTAATCTCAGACCACTAATAACACAACAAAAGGCAGCAGTTAGAATGATAACAAATTCTCACCCAGGCAACATACTCCACCAATATTCAAAAACCTAAACTTACTCACCATACAAGACATCTATACTTTTACTGTGCCTATTACATACATAGAACACTCTATGCAAATATTAACCCACCACTCAAACTTCTCCTTACCAATTTTAACAGGACACATGACCATAACACTAGACACAGATCACTCCGATGTTCCCCGTGTCCATCTAACACTATGTAAAAACTCAATGCATATAAAGGCACGAAAATTTGGAATTCATTACCTGTCATTGCCAAAGAAACCCTACCTGTACCCCAATTCAAAACGATGCTAAAAACCACCTTCTCACCCAAAGCAAATTGCTCAATATCAAACATTCCCAGCAAAGTAGAATAATCACTTAACGTAAAAAACCCGACTAATCAATTGAATGTAAAACCTGTTATGAATATTGCATACTTAGCTAATTATTTCCACAACACTTACATTATAATGACCACGTAAACTAACTGCAATGCAATTAATTGTTTTAAATTGTTATCTCACTCAATTAGTTGCATTGCTACAATAAATTGCTACAATTAATTGATATGTTAATTTATATTCAAACTTTATAACTTAGATATGCAACTTACTTATTTTATAAATTATCAACCATAACTTTTTATTATTTTATTATTATTATTTTAATTTGTTTAATCTTGATTTAATTAATTTTATAATGAAGACAAAAGTACAAAACTATGTTTAAAAAATGTCATGTCTAAACTATGTTCAAATTTCATAGCTTAACCCTTTGACTGTTTCGGACGTATATTTACGTCTTACGAGCCAATGTTTCGGACGTATTTATACGCCAAATTCTAGCGGCCTCAAATCAAGCAGGAGAAAGCTGGTAGGCCCACATGCGAGAGAATGGGTCTGTGTGGTCAGTGTGCGTAGTATAAAAAATCCTGCAGCAAGCAGTACATAATGAGAAAAAAACTCCGACCGTTTTTTTAATTAAAAACGCCGTCTTTGAGGTGTTTTTATAGTATTTATGGTTGTATTCTCTTTTCATGGTCTCATTTGATAGAATGGAAACCATGGTACAGGAATAGAGATGATTTTGATTAGTTTCATGATGTAAACGATCTTGAAATTGAGCTCAAAGTAGAGGAAATGTTCGATTTTGCCAATGTTCAAAAGTAAAGAAATCACCCATGCGTCCAATACACATCACCTGGTGAGTCTAATATTCTTTCCCTGTGCACAGATATTATTTATGCAGTTTTTACAATAAAAGCAATAGTCTGATAACAATAAATCTTCTATTTTTGTATGAATAAAAATCAAAATAGAAAGCAAGAGTAATGTAAGAGGGGCCAAAGACATACTAATGAACAGATAACATCTTATTTTAGTGCTAGGGATGTCTGCATTGTTTATTCTTTGGGCCCTATTTTGAAATTGACATCTTTTTATTTTGCATGAAATTGGAAAATTTCCATTTTCTGACCACTTTATTGGGAGTTGAAATCTTTAAAATTTGGGGATTTCTTGTACTCAATCGATAGAACAAATGGAGTTCAAAAAAAAGCTTGAGTTTGGGACGCCCCAATGGAATTGGCCAAAAATAGGGCCCGTGGAAAACGCCGGGGTATTTTCACTGCATGCTAACTTTCAGACGAAATTTCCCAAGTTTTTAAAAATTTTTCCTATTTTTTGGGTCTTAAAGGGGAAAAATTTCATCATTTAAAAAAAAAAAAATTTTTTTTTTTTCCAAAATTTTAATAGAATGACAGTTTCAGAATCCCCAAGTCAAAGGGTTAAATACCATACTCTTTAAACTATCTACAAAAAAATTTTACAATTTAGTTTTGTTAATTTTAATCTGCCAAAAAGCCCTGCATATTAGGGGGTTTGGCATGTACCCCATGTAATTAATAACCAAAGTAATTTTTGTATCATGTCCAAATAAACTTTTTTTTTTTTTATAGATGGGGCCCCCCAGAAATGCGGACAGATGATTACTAATTTCAGTGGCAACGGCAAAAGGGGGGGCTATATCGACACTGGCCCAAGAACAGGGCCGGATCGGGGAAATTTACCACTCAATGCACTTTTTCCAGACTGCACCCGAAAGGGGCCGGAGGGGGAAAAATAATCCCGCCCAAAGGGGGTGGTTAATGTGAGCAATTGCCCCTCTGCTTAAAAAAAGTTTCTGTGGTTCTGTTATCCGGCCGCCCCCCCGTGCTTTTTAACGTACTCCCAAAAAGCAGGAGACCACCGGCCCACTACTGAGAATGTTGCCCAAGGTTTTGGGGGTAGAATTAAGCTCGGTTAGCGGAGGCGAAGAGATTAAAAACCCATCAATGGAGGGGAGGAAGGACCCGGAAAAAGGAGGATTATGTGTTAAAGGCCCTTTCCCCCTCAAAAAGCGGGGAAAGGAGGTGGAGAATAAGAAGGGGACATGGGGTGTTGGGGAAAAGATGGCATGAAAACCGGGGGGGCAGACCAGGTGAAGTCAAGGACAGTTGAGGGGAAAGCAGATGGAGAGATCTCAAGAGAAAGAAGGAGTTTGAGGATAAAAGGGGGGGGTTTTAACCCTTAAACTGTCCCACGTATACGTTCACGTGATACTGGCCCCCAAAGTAGATCTATTTTTTTTTTATTATTCAAAATTGGGATGGCCTATGCCAGACATGAAAAAGGCTGCACTCAGGGGGAAAAAAAAAATTGGGGGTGCCAGGGGACATGGTACTCAGTTATTTTTGCTCCACTTGGGGGAACATTGGAAAACCCCTTATCCCCCTCGTATTAAACCTACTATTCAGGAAAGGAAAAGAACCCAGTTTATGAATTAGACATGATATAGCCACTAATAATCAAAAGGGAAATTT
>WNWK01021800.1:0-20626 GCA_009830355.1 Cherax destructor | reverse complement strand
TTCGTTATTTTTCGATCAAATTTCATAATTTTGGTGGTTTTATGATGGGAAAAAAAGATTCTCTATCATTTCATAATAAAAAATTTTTTTTTCCAAAAAATTTCGACCCCAGGAACACTTTCCTGAGAAGGTGTCGACCCCAAAAGGGTTGGGGGAGTGCATGACGGGGGCTTTTCTGAGATGAATGAAAATGAAGTGTGAATCATCATGAAAGGGTCTTGGTCGTTTAGATGTGGGACCGGAGGTGGTCCGTGTGGGATGGGCGGCAATCCGAAAATTCCCCACCGTAGAGGAGAAGCTGGAATCAAGGTCAGAAAAGGGGGCCAGAATCAAGGTCAAAAAAAGGAAACCGGAATCAAGGCGAAAAAAGGGGGCCGGAACAAGGTCAGAGAAAAGAAGCCGGAATCAAGGTCGAAAGGAAAACCGGAATCAAGGTCAGAAAAAAGAAGAACCCGGAATCAAGGTCAGAAAAAGGAGAAGCCGGAATCGGTCAGAGAAATCGAAGGTCAGACGTTAAAAAGGGCAGTGGGAACCCCGGTACCAGAAGCAGGTGACAACCGCACCAGCAAGAGGTACAGGGGTATTGGAAGTGTCCGAAGAGTGGTCCATAACGAGGTAGGGTCAGCAGAACTGGGTGCGGTATCAGGAAGGGGGCGGGTAGTAGGTTCATGGATTGGGTCGTCCATGGTTTTGGACTTCTTTCTTTTGTTTTTAATAAAAAAAAAGAAAATAAAAAGAAAAAAAAATAAAAAAGGGAAAAGGGAGGGAATAGCTCCGGAAGAATGAAAGGGGCGTATATCCCCCTCCGTGCCCAAGAGGACCTCAACACCGCAAGTAGTGCAGATGCTGCATGGAACCCGTGCCATACCCTACCCTTCATGCCAGTAAACCAGAAATCCGGGATAGCAACCTCACATCCACCAAGCCACTTTTGCGGACAAAAGAGAGGGCGGCCGGATACCCGCCACAAACCATACCTCCTTTGGCCACCACCCACGGAATCTGAAAGGTGGCCTCCAGAGATACACCCGTCGCCCGAAAGATACCCAAAGCCACCCCCCCGGAAGACCGGAGAGGGATCGGGACATCCCCAGGCGATCCAGATTCCACGGCAAACTACACCACCTCCAAGAACCTCAACGGAATGGGACGGACTACGGTACACTTCCCCCTACCTAGGAACCAGAATGCCTGTAGAGAGAAGCTCACAGGGTAAAAATAGGGAGGGAATAAGGGAGGGATGAGGAGGAGGAAGAGGAGGAGGAGGAGGAGGAAAGGCAAAAAGGGAGGATGGGGAAGATGGGATAAGGGAGGGGGGATTGGGGGGTAATTAGGTTCGGTCTGAGGAAGAAGACCAAGAGGTCCAATTCCTCAGACCGATAGCCTCTTTACCTCGTCAAGGAGCCCCCCTTAAAGAGGAAAACAAACTGAAACATGTTTTAGAACTAATCCATAAATTAGAAATGTAATTTTGAAGAAGTTTTAGTTTGTCCTGGACCATTATCAAGACAAAAATGTCTACTGTACTTTATCTCTATTTTGTTGGGTTAGTTGTGAATTCTGCTTGCTACGGTACTTTATTGTCTCTTTTATTCTTTAACAAACCTGTAGATAATTAGAAGTATGTGAAAACATTAAAGATGCCAAATGACTAAGGTTAGGGTCATGAGGGTCAAGAGCTTCAAAACTACTGGTGCTGGTTGAAAGTGTGGGCCCATGTTTGGGTGACCCGAAGTCACTCAGTCTGTCCTCGTCATCCAGAAGTCCTCGTGACAATGTCTCCTGCTGTGTCCTGTTGTTTGCAGGGGGCTGACTCATATCTCCTTTATTATTAGCATCCATTTTACTACACAATGTTTTATACCCTGAAAGAAATTGGGTATAATTATTAAGATTAAAAAACTTTTTCTTAGAAGAGGGTTAATACAGCACTGCAGAGAACAAGACAGATGAGGGAAAGAGACAAGTGTTAAAGCAAAATAAGACATTTGAAGTAGTAATCCCTGTATGTTAATAACACAGAATAACTCCAGAAAGCCAAGCATTGTGGCTTATTTTCAATGGGGTACTTTTTTAGATTCTTTAACAGGATGCAACCTACAACATTTGACTAACTCCCTGGTATCTATTTACTGCTAAGTATCATGGACAGCAGGTGTCTCTCCTCATTCACTGTTTGACCTAGGGCCCTTTCAGATGTAAGCTAAGAATGCTATCACTGCACTACAAGGCTTAAAGTTCAAAGTTGAAAGATATAAACTAAATAAGATGGCATATATATTTGCCTAACTATATGAAATAATAAGGATTCCAACAGAAATGAATCACACTTTTTGGGTTATCCTAGGCTAACCTACATAAAATACTGTATATATGTATGCCCACACGTATGTATCCTCAGAACTAGTATATAAACTTGCTACTGTTTGTAAAATTTTGTCAAATTTTCTAAATAAATCTTATATTAACCCAAGAAAGACAAGTAATGGAACTTACTTCCACTGGGTCCTACAGGTTTAGCGCTCCCCCATGATTATAATAATAATAATACTTCCACTGGGGCTATTTAGTCTTCTAATCTAAGATGCAACCCACAAGAGATAGATTGTATAAAATGCCAGTACAATGGAAAAAAAAAGGCACAAACATGCAGGACAATGCAATCCTTTATTAACAATGTTTTGCCCACATGGTGGGCTTTATCATCACAGATAAACTAGAGAGATAAGATAAGATAAGATTTCTTCGGATTTTTAACCCCGGAAGGTTAGCCACCCAGGATAACCCAAGAAAGTCAGTGCGTCATCAAGGACTGTCTGTCTTATTTCCATTGGGGTCCTTAATCTTGTCCCCCAGGATGCGACCCACACCAGTCGACTAACAACCCAGGTACCTATTTGCTGCTAGGTGAACATGACAACAGGTGTAAGGAAACACGTCGAAATGTTTCCACCCGCCGGGAATCGAACCCGGGTCCTCCGTGTGTGAAGCGAGAGCTCTAGCCATCAGAGGTGAAGCATCAGGTTAGGTGTGTTAAATAACTGGTTGGACAAATACATAAGTGGGTCTACTGCAGTGCCCCTTCATACTTGTGTACTTATGAAATGTTGCTATGCAGGAACCCAATCTAGAAGGTTCCTGGCAAGAGGCTCAGCTGTGTTGTAGCTGTTATTTGGGTTGACATTACTGGATGGGCTGATGAGTGCTGGTTCTATGATCCTACATCTCCGGGTGTCTTCCTCTTTAGCAATAAAGAGGAATAATCAAATGATTGTTGGAGTCGCAGTGTTAAGCACAGGTGTTTCACAAGTAGTCGATTTTGATAGCACACTGGTGTTCAGAAATGATACTACATTAGTCTCTGGATGTTTTGCTTCGCCCACATATATTTTCTTAGTCATTGCAAGAGATTGTATGAATTCATGCATCACATATACACATGCATACATTTATTAATTTATTTATTTTACAATGGTCTTGAGGGGATATAAAAAAAAGTACATAAAAACCTCAGTTGGTAGCTTACTCAGCTCACACATCGAGATCTGTGGTTGAATCCCCGGGACAGCAGGGACACCTGCTGTCCCTGTTCACCTAGCAGTAATTAGATACCTGGGTGTTAGTCGACTGGTGTGGGTCACATCTTGGGGACAAAATTAACCAAAGTTGCCTGAAATGCTTTGCATAGCAAGGGTCTTTCTATACAGTATATCACTGAAATCAGCTATGGTCTGTATCAAGTTGGATTATGTACTTGTAGAAATAAAGATTATTATTATTATTATTATAACCCAGCAAGTCCAACAATTTATTTCCTTTACCGATTTAATTATCACATGAATGGGGACTAATATAAACTGTCTCGAGCTCTACCTTCTTGTCTTGGGAGGAAATATTGATCAAATATGAGGTATAACAGGCAAAGTAACAAAAGTTTCCTTCAGGAACTGACAAATAAAGACCAGACTGAGAGAGAGAGACTCAGACACAATGTTGGTAAACAATCAATGTTCAGCAGCATCTGCTATATATAAAGGTTGGTCAGTAAGTTTATTTAGGTACAGGTACACACATGTTACTAGATATAATTCTACTATGTGTAAATTACCTTGGATAATCCCAAAAAAGTCAAACTGACTTGTATCCATTGGGGTCCTTTTACTGGGGTTTAAGGACCCCAATGGAAATAAGTCACTGACTTTTTTGGGATATCCTAGGTAAGTTTATTTACGCACAAGTACACATAATTACAATGAGCATACATAGTGTAAATTACCTAGGGTAATCTAAAAAGGTCAAAATTACTTATTTCCATTTGGGTCATTGTAAACCTTGCGAGGTCCAATTATAAGAACCCTAATGGAAATAAGTCACTGTGTTTGACTTTTTTTGGGGGGTTTTCCTAGGTAATTTACACTATGTGTTATAATTTTACTTATGTGTACCTGTGCCTAAATAAACGTACTTAAAGAAGCCGTAGTTGGTGTAGTGTAGTCGTGCTTACTGAGGGAGTAGCTGTCCAGGTCTGGGATTCACTTGATCTCACTTGGGAATGTCATGGTCCCTTTTTTCTTTCTGAAGGAAACTTTCCTTTTTTTAATTTACTCCCATGTTTGTACAAGAATGGTATACAATACCGACAAGATGAAATTAAGACACATGTGCAACATCTGGGTATCTTTATTGTAGACGTTTCGCCATCGTTTTCGTCCTAGAATTTGTATTGATAAAGCCACTGGATGGTGAAACGTCTACAATAAAGATACCCAGATGTTGCACATGTGTTTTACTCCCATGTTTGTATTACTATGTTTGTATTACTATATTTCTCCTGGGAAGGAGGGCTCGTAATGGCGTACGCCTTGATGGCTCTTATCAACCCCCAGCAACAAAATAAGAGTCTGGGTATCTTGGATATGAGCCAGAAGTGCCTCTGTTACTCTTACTGTCTTTGGACATAACTATCTCAGGTATCATCATATAATTCAACCATCACTGATTATCATCATATTATTCAACCATCACTGGTTATCATCATATTATTCAATCATCACTGGTTATCATCATATTCAACCATCACTGGTTATATTATTCAACCATCACTGGTTATCATCGTATTATTCAACCATCACTGGTTATCATCATATTATTCAACCATCACTGGTTATCATCATATTATTCAACCATCACTGGTTATCATCATATTATTCAACCATCACTGGTTATCATCATATTATTCAACCATCACGGGTTATCATCATATTATTCAACCATCACGGGTTATCATCATATTATTCAACCATCACGGGTTATCATCATATTATTCAACCATCACTGGTTATCATCATATTATTCAACCATCACTGGTTATCATCATATTCAACCATCACTGGTTATCATCATATTCAATCATCACTGGTTATCATCATATTCAACCATCACTGGTTATCATATTATTCAACCATCACTGGTTATCATCATATTATTCAATAATGGGGCTCTGGTGGCCTGGTGGCTAAAGCTCTCGCTTCACACGGCGAGGGTCTGGGTTCGATTCTATCCAGGGTAGAAACATTGGGCGTGTTTCTCTACACCTGTTGTCTATGTTCACCCATCAGTAAAATGGGTATCTGGGTGTTAGTGGACTGGTGTGGGTCGCATCCTGGGACACTGACCTAATTTGAGGGGGAAATGCTCAGCTTTCTATATAATAATAATAATAATAATATAATAATACTTTATTGAGACATGGTACAGTGATACATGGTAGACATAGTTATACATAGTTATTACATAGTTATTACATAGTTATTAATGAGATGTACATGCCAAAAGCCCCTAATATGCTGTGCATTGCGGGCATTCTTAGTAGTATGTCATTGACGTCAGCTATGGTCTGTATACCTTGTACATGTACTTGTAGTAAATAAAGATATCATCATCATCATCATCATTACTGGTTATTTAACCTCCATAGACGAGTCGTCAAAAGACTCTTGTCCTGGTGAATAATGTAAGTTCGACATTAAGGACCCTAATGTAAATAAGTCACTGATTTTTTGGGGTTAGGTACATAATTCACTGTCAGCACTGCATGACCCTGGTGGGTTTAGCGCTTAATTTTGATTATAATAATTATTAAATAATTTGCACCCTTTTGGGTTTAGTGCTTAGTTATGATTATAATATTTTTTTATTTATACATGATAATTTGTGTAACTATGTGTACCTGTACCTAAGTAAACTTACATGTTATCTTGGTCTCCAATTGATACCATGTTTGAGTGTGTTATGTAAGGAACCAAACACTTGGAAGTATTGGTGCCTTCCTGGACAGAGCTCAGTAAATATATTCATGGGGAAATGTTTAAAGAGATTGTACAGTGTCTTATGGAATGGGAAACAATCTGGTCTAACCCAGGTAGCCAGTGGACTGGATGGTAGCTCCAGTCCATTAGGATGTTCAGATGAATCTGTATTTATTTCCTATTTTTATATTATACAGTCAACCCCCAGTTCTCGTTATTAATCCGTTCCAGAGGGCAAGTCAAACACTGATTTGGACGAACTCCAATTCTATTTTCCTCATAAGAAATAATGAAAATAAAATTAATCCGTTCCAGACATCCAAAAGTATTAAAATAAAATATTTTTTTACAACATATAGACATTCACTGTACACACAATTTTATGAGAAATAAAGAAATAATAGTACAATAATAATAATAATAATAATAATAATAATAATAATACTTTATTGAGACATGGTACAGTGATACATGGTAGACATAGTTATACATAGTTATTACATAGTTATTAATGAGATGTACATGCCAAAAGCCCCTAATATGCTGTGCATTGCGGGCACAATAACATGTCACTTACATTTATTGAAGAGTTGTTGATGTGTGGAAGGCGGGAGGAGGGGAGAAGATGGAGTAGTATGCAAGTGTTTGGAAGGGGAATCCCCTTCCATTAACACTGCAGGTGGCAAGTTCTTTTCTGGGGTCACTGGCCTTTTTCTTTTAATGCCACTAGGACCAGCTTGAGAGTCACTGGACCCTCTCACAAATCTGTCCAGGACATTCCTGCATGCTACACTCCTGCATGCCTGCTACACCCTGCATGCCTGCTACTGACCCCCTGCATGCCTGCTACACTCCCTCACACATGCTGCTCACACTCCTGCATGCCTGCTACACTCCCTGCATATGCTACACTCCTGCATGAATGCTACTCCCTGCATGAATGCTACACTCCTGCATGAATGCTACACTCCCTGCATGCAATGCTACACTCCCTGCATGAATGCTACACTCCTGCATGAATGCTACACTCCTGCATGAATGCTACACTCTGCATGATGCTCACTCCTGCATGAATGCTACACTCCTGCATGAATGCTACTCCTGCATGAATGCTACACTCCCATGAATGCTACACTCCCTGCATGAATGCTACACTCCCTGCATGAATGCTACACTCCTGCATGAATGCTACACTCCCTGCATGAATGCTACACTCCTGCATGAATGCTACACTCCCTGCATGAATGCTACACTCCTGCATGAATGCTACACTCCCTGCATGAATGCTACACTCCTCATGAATGCTACACTCCCTGCATGAATGCTACACTCCCTGCATGAATGCTACACTCCTGCATGAATGCTACACTCCCTGCATGAATGCTACACTCCTGCATGAATGCTACACTCCTGCATGAATGCTACACTCCCTGCATGAATGCTACACTCCCTGCATGAATGCTACACTCCCTGCATGAATGCTACACTCCCTGCATGAATGCTACACTCCTGCATGAATGCTACACTCCTGCATGAATGCTACACTCCTATGATCTACACTCCCTGCATGAATGCTACACTCCTGCATGAATGCTACACTCCCTGCATGAATGCTACACTCCTGCATGAATGCTACACTCCTGCATGAATGCTACACTCCCTGCATGAATGCTACACTCCTGCATGAATGCTACACTCCTGCATGAATGCTACACTCCCTGCATGAATGCTACACTCCCTGCATGAATGCTACACTCCGCATGAATGCTACACTCCCTGCATGAATGCTACACTCCCTGCATGAATGCTACACTCCCTGCATGAATGCTACACCCCCTGCATGAATGCTACACTCCCTGCATGAATGCTACACCCCCTGCATGAATGCTACACTCCTGCATGAATGCTACACTCCCTGCATGAATGCTACACTCCTGCATGAATGCTACACTCCCTGCATGAATGCTACACTCCCTGCATGAATGCTACACTCCCTGCATGAATGCTACACTCCCTGCATGAATGCTACACTCCCTGCATGAATGCTACACTCCCTGCATGAATGCTACACTCCCTGCATGAATGCTACACTCCCTGCATGAATGCTACACTCCCTGCATGAATGCTACACTCCCTGCATGAATGCTACACTCCTGCATGAATGCTACACTCCCTGCATGAATGCTACACTCCCTGCATGAATGTCTACACTCCCTGCATGAATGCTACACTCCCTGCATGAATGCTACACTCCCTGCATGAATGCTACACTCCTGCATGAATGCTACACTCCCTGCATGAATGCTACACTCCCTGCATGAATGCTACACTCCTGCATGAATGCTACACTCCTGCATGAATGCTACACTCCCTGCATGAATGCTACACTCCTGCATGAATGCTACACTCCCTGCATGAATGCTACACTCCCTGCATGAATGCTACACTCCCTGCATGAATGCTACACTCCTGCATGAATGCTACACTCCTGCATGAATGCTACACTCCCTGCATGAATGCTACACCCCTGCATGAATGCTACACCCCTGCATGAATGCTACACCCTGCATGAATGCTACACTCCTGCATGAATGCTACACTCCCTGCATGAATGCTACACTCCCTGCATGAATGCTACACTCCCTGCATGAATGCTACACTCCCTGCATGAATGCTACACTCCCTGCATGAATGCTACACTCCCTGAATCCCTGCTACATTCTTTACCACAGGCTTGGCACTAGGAACTTTCTTGGGGCCCATGGTGGCTTATTTAGCAGTTGCAAGTACTAAAAACAGTGGAATAATGACAATATACTGGTATGAATGCGTGGGTGTCGTGGGTGGTGGTCTCTCGCTTGTAAACAATAGCACACTGAGTGCCCGGGCCCAGCTGGGCCACGCGTACGCGTCCGGGACGAATCGCCAACTCCGAGCGGATCGGCTAATACCGAGCCAAAATTCTTGTTAAAAAACTGGTCGAACACCGATTTGGACAAACGCCGATGGCGTCGAACACCGGGGGTTGACTGTACTGTATATTGTTTGTTTCAGTATTTTAGCTTTTAAGATATATTTTGAGAATACAGAATACAGGTACAGTAACTCTCTTTCATTAACTTGGCACTTAGAGCACTTATGAATGTTTATTTTACAAAGATTCCTATTTAATAATAGCTGTTTGAAGAGGTTGAGATACATCTTTTGGGCCTGATACTTGACTAGTGATTTTTAAGAATGCTGAGCTCCAACTCTTGGACCTCCTATTCAGCTGTTTGAAGGAATTGAACTATTGCCTAGCTTTTTGATGGAGATGATCTCCAGTTTTCTATTTTGCTACTAAACTGACTGTAGTTGAGGGGAAAGGGGGTGGGGGAGTTGAGCTTCAGCTACTGGGTCTGCTGTAGATAGGAGGGATTATTGGGTCCATAACTTATTATGGACTATTAGTGATAGGGTTATTTAGGAACAAGGATATTTTTATGTTAGACATCATCACAAACTGCCACCTACCATCACAATCAGTTTATCCTAGTAATGGTAAACTTTTATTATTTTTAGGATGAATTACTCAAGGTTTTTGACAAGAGTATCTCAAAATCGTCAACCCTCTTTGATTCGTGAATTAAGTAAGTAATGTTCATATTCATTTTCCTGTACAACTTTTCACTTTTATTTAGGTTATTGTTGCAGCGCTGTGTGACCCTTGTGGGTTTAGCTCTTAGTTTTGATTATAATAATAATAAGGTTATTGTTCCAGTTTTATTAGTAATTGCTCACTGTAGAGAATTTAATTTTGTTTTTCAACAAGCCTTACTTAATATCCCCATAAAAGTATTATGTGTTCACATGTTTAATAATTTTTTTTAATCTTGTGTGTTCCCATGTGATAACAAGAGAATGAATGTATTGTAGTAAACAAAAGGATGGAATTTTTATGTAGCAGTTCTGTAACCCCTTATTTACCAGTTTTATTGCCAAATTTTTGATGGCTAGTCTTTTCAGCTCTTAGAGAAAAAAAGAAGCTCATTACACACACACATATGAACGAATTGGAAAATACAAAACTGACAAAAACAGGCTGCTGTGATTAACACTTACTTAGGGGTGAAACATAAGGAAGAAGTAATAAATAAGCAAATCAGAGACAAAAATAAAGCAAGGCTTAAAGGATATACAGTGGTACCTCTACTTACGAGCAGCTCCCAACTCGAACAATTATGTAAGTGTATTTTTGTAGGTGCTTTTGTAAGTGTATTTTTGGGGGTCTGAAATGAATTAATCTAAAGTTCATTATTTCTTATGGGAAAAAATTCCTTCGGTATCGGCACTTGAATAGCCGTCTGGAACGAATTTTGCTCGTAAGTAGAGGTACCACTGTATAAGGTACAGTAGACCGTCATTTAGCACGAGTTTATGTGGCACGATTTGGGTATTGCACGATTGAAGAATTGCGGCACATTTTTATCAAACACAACGTAAAAGTAACTTTACACAATTCACGGGAGGGGAAAATTTTTTGAGCGCGCGGTCGCCCTCGGTGGGTTAAACCATTGAGTCAGTGGGGGAGACCTACTGCTATCCCCCACCACCCTCACCCATAATATTGGAGTAATTGAGTGAGTTTGTATTGGTAGATCGTTCAAATTATGATATGATGATAATACATTGTTCATTACAAATAATAATATTTTATTTCGTTGCAAGTTACAAGTATACATAGTTATTGGTAGTTACAATTATAAAACTGTAATGCAAGGAGAGCCACTGGCATGCCATGGCATTAGGGGCAGCTTATTCTAAAGACTTATTCACTAAGTACTTAATACTAGAGAAATTGATTGTGTTTATTCTAGTTATATATTATTTCAAATTACAATATGAGTATACTATACTATTAAAAAGACAATACTAGAGAAATTGGTTGAGTTTATTCTAGTTGTATATTTTATTTCAAGTTACAATATGTTGATGCTATACTAGTAAAATAACAATACTAGAGAAATTTATTGAGTTTCTTCTAGTTATACAGTGGACCCCCGAGTTTCGTAAACCCTGGAAATCGTACAATTATGTAAGTATAATATTGTAAGTGCTTGTGGAAGTGTATTTTTGGGGGTCTGAAATAGACTAACCTACGTGACATTTTTCCTTAAGGGGGTAAATTCGTTCGGTAATGGTGCTTGAGCAGACTTCAGGAGTGAAGTTTTTACGAAACTCGGTGGTCCACTGTATATTTTATTTCAAATTAACAAAATGATGATACTATACTAATTAAAATGACAATGTGATGATATGAAATTGCAACAAGTGTTAAGGAGGATGACAATATAAAACTGAGATTATCTTAAGTAAAATAACATTGGGTTTGAAAGTTTGTTACAGTATGAGTATTTAGTATAGGGTGAGTAGGTGATTTTTGAGAAGTCTTGAATTGATAGACATTGTAACTAGTGTTAAGTAGGATGGAACATAATAGTAAAAATTAAATTATCTTAATGAAAATAACATTGAGCATTTTGAGAGTAATTTACAGTTTGAGTACAGTGGACCCCCGAGTTTCGTAAAAACTTCACTCCTGAATTCTGCTCAAGTGCCATTACCGAACGAATTTACTCCCTTAAGGAAAAATTTCACGTAGGTTAGTCTATTTCAGACCCCCAAAAATACACTTCCACAAGAACTTACAAAATTATACTTACATAATTGCACGATTTCTGGGGTATTCGTTAACCGAGGGTCCACTGTATTTAGTTTAGAGTGATTAGGTGGTAACATAATTGTAAAAATTGAAATTGGTTATAGGAAAATAACTTTGAGCATTTTTTAAAACAATTTACAGTATGAGTATTTAGTTTAGGGTGAGTAGGTGGTTTTTGAGAAGAGTCTTAAATTGATTTTCAGACAAGGTTATTTTAGCATTTCCTAGTAATGAGTTCTAGATTCTGGGGCCCTTTATGTGCATATAATTCTTACATAGGTTGCTGTGGACACGGGGTACATCAAAAAGTGATCTGTATCTTGTGTTATGGCTTCTGAATGGCTTGACTGACTTACTGAATGGCTTGACTGCCTTAATGAATGACTTGACTGACTTACTGAATGAATTTAGGCGTCTTTATCATGCTGCTACATTATTTATGTTATACCTAATATTATTCTGGAATAAATATGATAGGTAGATAACTTATTGATAGTAATAATAAGTATTATTATACAATATTTTATAGGCGGTGAGCTCATACCTCCACACGCCATGGTGGTCCATGTGTAACTGACGCTGAGAGAGACTGCTTGCGCCTTCTCCTTCTCTCATAGCCCCTCATTCAATTCAATACCTCTATATAATATCAGTTTTTATTAATTTGTGCATCTTTATCATGCTTCTACATTATTTATGCTATACCTAATATTATTCTGGAATATATATGATACGTAGATAACCTTTATTGATAGTAATAGTATTATTTTACAATACTTTATAGTGCCGTGAGCTAACAAGTCCTCACGCCATGTTGGTCCATGAGCAACTGACACTGCTCCACCTTCTCCCTCTCTCATAGCCCCGCCCACCCTTCAATACCTCTCTATATGTCAGTTTTTATTAATTTATGCATCTTTATCATGCTTCTACATTATTTATGTTATACCTAATATTATCCTGGAATAAATATGATAGGTAGATATTATTTATTGATAGTAATAGTATAATTATACAATAACAAATCTAGAAGCACTGCTTTGAAACTGGGTCTAGACCAGCTGATGATGCCTTACCGTCAGCTGTATAATGTACTGCAGGGTAAAAGAGCCCAGAGATCTATTACAGCATTTTTGCACACTTCAATACAATCATCGACTTAAGTACCAGAACCTCTACCATCCACTTCTGCCGACAACCAACAACCATCCACCTCAGCCCAGTAGGGCCACACCATGCATATCCACTCTCTTTGCAATCATCCACAAACACCATTACCCACAATTTAGGGTAAGAAATACTATTATTTCTATTGCATTTGTAGTCTTAAGCAGTAATATATCACGACAATGAGCTACAATTACATATTCATCTTCAGTTTTTGCAAGATCTGTTGATCTAAAAAAACTTGTTTGGCGTTTTGGGAACTCCCAGGAACGTAACCCTATTTTTCCCATAAGTTCTTCTAATTATCTAACACGATTTTACCTAACACGATGTTTTCAGGAACGTAACTACCGTGCTAAATAACGGTCTACTGTATTTCAATCCTTGTGCAACTGAGACCCTTCTAAGGTTAGGAGAGTGCTTTGATTCTGGTGAAGGACTCTTAATCCAAGGAATTGGAGCTACCTTCCCCTTCCTTGAATCATGCCTGATTGCCTTCCATTCAGCGAGTACTGTATGGGTTTATGGCTTCTCAGTGAATATATATACAGTGGTACCCCGACTTACGATGGTCCCCAAACACACCCTTTTATGTAAGTTTATTTTTTTAAATGCTTTTGTAAATGTAATTTTGGGGGTCTAAAAGGACTAGTCTATTTTACATCATTTCTTATGGAGATAAATTCGTTTGGTAATGGCACTTGAACAGCATTCTGGAATGAAAAAATATCGTAAGTCGGGGTACCACTGTATATACAATAATGTTGAATTAAGAAGATATTTCTGATCACTTAACCTTCTACCTCAGTCCAGCATATCTCTTGAGAGAAACAAGAGCAGGAATCTGTCATAGAAGGATTAGTTTCCCTGCTTTCAGCTAGTTTTCTATAGTGGAAAAAAATGTCCTTTGACAAGGTCAGTTTATTGTGTAAATTTCATTATACAGTGGTACCTCGACTTACGATATTAATCCGTCAGAGAGGGCATATTTTAAGGCGAAACAATCGTTACACGAATCAATTTTCCCCATAAGAAATAATGGAAATAAATTTAATCCGTCCAAGACTTCCAAAAGTAGTTAAATAAAATATTTTTTAGAACTTTTTGACATTAAATAATACAGAATTTAATGAATAATACCTAAATACACATGTAAATATTGTACAATAACATGTCACTTACATTTATTGAAGAGTTGTTGATGTGGAGGACGGGCGGAGGGAGAAGGTGGAGTAGTATGCTAGTGTTTGGAAGGGGAATCCTTCCATTAACACTGCAGGTACCAAGTTCCTTTCTGGGGTTACTGGCCTTTTCTTTGAATGCTACACTCCCTGCATGAATGCTACACTCCCTGCATGAATGCTACACTCCTGCATGCCTACTACACTCCCTGCATCCTTGCTACACTCCCTGCATCCTTGCTACACTCCCTGAATGCCTGCTACACTCCCTGCATCCTTGCTACACTCCCTGCATCCTTGCTACACTCCCTGCATCCTTGCTACAATCCCTGCATCCCTGCTACACTCCCTGCATCCCTGCTACACTCCCTGCATCCTTGCTACACTCCCTGCATCCCTGCTACACTCCCTGCATCCCTGCTACACTCCCTGCATCCCTGCTACACTCCTGCATCTTTGCTACACTCCCTGCATGCCTGCTACACTCCCTGCATCCCTGCCTACACTCTCTGCATATTTGCTACACTCCCTGCATGCCTGCTACACTCCCTGCATGCCTGCTACACTCCCTGCATAAATGCTACACTCCCTGCATGAATGCTTCACTCCCTGCATATTCTTTACCACAGGCTTGGCACTAGGAGCTTTCTTGGGGCCCATGGTGGCTTATTTAGCAGTTGCAAGCACTAAAAACAGTGGAATAATGACAATATACTGGTATGAATGCGTGGGTGTGGGTGGGTGGTCGCTCTCACTTGTAAACAATAGCACACTGACGCTCCCTGGAGTGCGCGCTCAGCTGGGCGCCAAGCGGACACGTCCGGTACGAATGTCGTTACACGAAGCAAACATCGTAAATCACAATCAAATTTTTTACGTTATAAATATCGGTTATCGAAAATAACGTAAGATGATAGCATCATAACATGGGGTACCACTGTAGTAGTGAGAAGTTGAATACCAGTCTGTTTTCAATTAATATTAATGATAATACATGTAATAATAATCATAATCAGCAACAGCAATACTTGGTAGCGAAAGGTTGAGTAACAATGTTCAGTATTTAGAAGTTCAGCAGCTATGTTGAGTGTTTCTTAAATGTGTGTGAGAAATAGCTGAAGTTTCTTCCCCCCTTTTTTTTTTTACAAGTTTTTTTTTTTTTTTCAACAAGTCGGCCGTCTCCCACCGAGGCAGGGTGACCCAAAAAGAAAGAAAATCCCCAAAAAGAAAATACCTTCATCATCATTCAACACTTTCACCACACTCAAACATAATCACTGTCTTTGCAGAGGAGCTCAGATACGACAGCTGAGAATTGTCCCTCCCAGCTGTCACTATCCCAGACCCCTCCTTTAAAGTGCAGGCATTGTACTTCCCATTTCCAGGACTCAAGTCCAACTAAATCAATTAACTGGTTTCCCTGAATCCCTTTACAAAATGTTACCCTGCTCACACTCCAACAGATCGTCATGTCCCAAAACCATTCGTCTCCATTCACTCCTATCTAACACGCTCACACATGCTTGCTGGAAGTCCAAGCCCTCGCCCACAATACCTCCTTTACCCCTTCCCTCCAACCTTTCTAGGATGACCCCTACCCCGCCTTCCTTCCCTACAGATTTATATGCTTCCAAGTCATTCTACTTTGATCCATTCTCTCTAAATGACCAAACCACCTCAACAACCCTCTTCAGCCCTCTGACAAATACTTTTAGTAACTCCACACCTTCTCCTAATTTCCACATTCCGAATTTTCTGCATAATATTTACACCACACATTGCCCTTAGACAGGACATCTCCACTGCCTCCAGCCTCCTCCTCGCTGCAGCATTTGCAACCCATGCTTCACACCCATACAAGAGTGTTGGTACCACTATACTTCGTACATTCCCTTCTTTGCCTCTATGGATAACTTTTTGTCTCCACAGATACCTCAACGCACCACTCACCTTTTTTCCTTCATCAATTCTATGGTTAACCTCATCCTTCATAAACCCATCCGCTGACACGTCAACTCCCAAATATCTGAAAACATTTACTTCTTCCATAATCCCTCTCTCCAATGTGATATCCAATTTTTCTTTATTTAAATCGTTTGATACCCTCATCACCTTACTCTTATCTATGTTCACTTTTAACTTTCTACCTTTACACACTCTCCCAAACTCGTCCACTAACCTTTGCAACTTTTCTTTAGAATATCCCATAAGCACAGTATCATCAGCAAAAGTAACTGTGTCAACTCCCATTTTGCATTTAATTCTCCATAATTTAATCCCACCCCTCTCCCCAACACCCTAGCATTTACTTCTTTTACAACCCCATCTATAAATATATTAAACAACCATGGTAACATTACACATCCATGTCTAAGACCTACTTTTACCGGGAAGTAATCTCCCTCTCTCCTACACACCCTAACCTGAGCCTCACTATCCTCATAAAAACTCTTTACAGCCTTCAGTAACTTACTACCTATTCCATACACTTGCAACATTTGCCACATTGCTCCCCTATCCACTCTATCATATGCCTTTTCTAAATCCATAAATGCAATAAAAACTTCTCTACCTTTATCTAAATACTGTTCACATAAATGCTTCACTGTAAACACTTGATCTACACATCCCCTACCCACTCTAAAGCCTCCTTGCTCATCTGCAATCCTACAAATTTATTTTATATATGCAAAAATTTGCTTTTTGTGTGTTCTTTCAGCTAGCCTGCTGTCAAATGCCTCTCCACAACTGGTCTTCATGGCTGGTGGGTTACCAAATGTCCAGATGTTTCCTTTCCAAGCTGCATCAATTACTATGAGAGATAATCAAACCATCACAATTAACCCAAAACTTATGAATGATTGTCTACAATATGGACCAACTCCTGGGTATGGTTTTATTTTGTTTCTCTCTGTTTCAGAGTTACCATTAACTGGGCCATCCTAAGAAAGGTTAGAGGGCAGGGGTAAAGGAGGTTTTGAATGCTATGGGCTTGGCCATTCAACAAGTGTATGAGTGTGTTAGATATGAGTGAGAGGAGACTAGTGGTTTTTATGGTGATTTGCTGTTGGAGTTAAGTCTTTAGAGGAGAACTTACATGATCCCCTTTACCGAAGTCTTAATTTAATTGGTTTAATGTTTTGGGGAGGAAATTAGCAGTTTTTCAAGAAGCATGGTAATATAGTAAATACTCATTGATGAGAGCAAGTCTTATTCAGTGGCATAAAAAAGCTAATTCTGTAAAACAATTTATTGATTTAACTCATCAAATCAAACTCTAAAGTCCTTGGACTAGAACTTGTTCCCTTCCCTGTTGTTATAAGTGTTTTTTGCACCAAAATCCATGAGTTTGTAGTACTTTCAAGTGTCTGAAATCATTCTTTGAGTTTTGAAAACAATTGAAAGGGAAAAGGATTTCAATCAAAATACATCACCTTGCAAATTATTATATTCATCACCCACCTCTGATTACAGGAAGTGATATTTGTTATATGATGGTAATGATGACATTTTTCACATACATTTAATAGCCAAATGCAGCACTTCTTTGAATGGTCACCTCTTTACCAAGTTTTCTCTGCTAGACTATTTGTAATACTTTTAATAATTTTGTTCTTGCAGATATCCTCCTTTAATTAAACAGTTGAAGAAGCTTACTGAGAAGTTACATGCACCCCCTTGTTGGGCTGAGAGTGATCTGGTAGTGACCACTGGAAGCCAAGATGGTCTTTGTAAAGCATTAGAGATGATGCTCAACCCTGGGGACTATGTAGTTACACAAGAGCCTTGTTACACTGGTACATTAGCTATAGTAAGTATAAGTGTACCCAAATCTTGCATTATCATAGAAAAGCTTTTTCTAGACGAAGTTATTGAGACAAAATTTCTCTTTTTTTTAAAAAATGAAGCAAAAGCTTATATAAGAGCATAAGAATGGAGGAGCACTGCAGCAGGTCTACTGAGTCATGCTAGGCAAGCCCTTCTCATATCCAACCGCTCTCACTTATATATTTTCTCAACCTATTTTTAAAGTTACCCAATGTTTTAATTTCAATGACCATAGTTGGCATATTGTTCCATTCATCAACAACTCTATTGCCAAACTAGTACTGTACTTTCCTAGAGCTTCTCTGAGTTTAATCTTATTTAGTTTGAATCCATTACTTCTTGGTTGGATTTCCTCAGTTCCCTATATATATCACCTTTATTTATGCCTGTCTTCCACTTGTCTTTCCCTCCTAGTCTACATCTTTCAAGATAGAGTAGATTCAGAGCTCTCAATCAATTTTCATATGGAAGATTTCTTATACAGTGGATTAATTTTTTATTTTTCTCTAAACATTCTCAAATACATTTATTTATATCCATTCTGCAGTATGGAGACCAGAACTGAGCCCTTTTGTTTAAGTGAGGCCTTACTAATAACCACTGTATCTTACAATAGGACCAGCTCTTGCATAATATTTCATGAGAATATAGTATTAAAAGGCTCTAAACTCATTAAATTTAGAAAATGCTGTAAAAACGTGGTTTTTTTTTTTTAAATTTCTTCATTTTCTTTTCTCATTAACTGGTATATGCTGTTTACAAATCTTTACAATTGTACAAGAAAAAACATATAATTTTGCTTAAGAAAGTTCAGTTTGATATACGTGTAATTCCTTCCAGATTCAATACAAAAATACTTCCCATTAAGGTATACCTGCGGTTAGTGTTTGGAACTGATCAGAAGAGGTATTGGATAAGGACATAGATGTAGTAAAAGGCAACTCTTTATTATTAAAGAGATCATTGTCTATTATTAAAGATACAGTGGTACCTCGACTTACGTTTTTAATCCGTCAGAGAGGTCATTTCTTAAGACGAAACAAACGTAACACGAATCAATTTTCCCCATAAGAAATAATGGAAATAAATTTAATCCGTCCAAGACTTCCAAAAGTAGTTAAATAAAATATTTTTTAGAACTTTTGGACATTAAATAATACAGAATTGAATAAAGAATACATAAATACATGCAAATATTTTACAATAACATGTCACTTACATTTATTGAAGAGTTGTTGATGTGTGGAGGAAGTGAGGAGGGGAGAAGGTGGAGTAGTATGCTAGTGTTTGGAAGGGAATCCTTCCATTAACACTGCAGGTGGTAAGTTCTTTTCTGGGGTTACTTCCCTTTTTCTTTGAATGCCACTAGGACCAGCTTGAGAGTCACTGGACCTCTTTCTAACAACAAATTTGTCCAGGGAGATCTGTGTCTGGCGATTCTTTAAAACATCCCTGAAGTGGGACACCACAGTGTCATTGTACAGGTTGCCAGCACGGCCTGCAACAGCATGGTTAGGGTGATATTCATCCATAAATGCTTGCACATCACTCCATTTGGCACAGATCTCCCTAATCCTTGAAGAAGGCACATTCTTCCATTTTTGTTCCACCTCCTCCTCCTCCTCTGAACCATTGTCCTGACCTCTGCTTTCTTGTTCCAGTTGCTGTTGAAGCTCTTGCAGATCTTCAGTGGTTAGCTCTTCCTTGTGCTCCTCCACCAACTGTTCCACATCCTCACCACTCACCTCTAACCCCAAAGACTTGCCCAATTCCACAATTTCTTCCAAAACAGGCTCAGGCTCAGGCTCAGGTTCTGAGGCTCAGCCCCAAAACCTTCAAAATCCCTCTCTAGGACACAGTCTGGCCACAATTTTTCCAGGCAGAGTTCAAAGTCCTGGTAGTCACTCCTCCCAAGCCTTACCTATAAGGTGTACAAATGCAGCATATGGAAATGTTTTTTCCAAAATTCTCTTAGGTTATGTTCATGTCTGTGGTCACATCAAAGCACTTTTGAAACATTGCTTTGGTATAGAGTTTTTTAAAGTTGGAAATGACCTGCTGGTCCATGGGCTGGAGGAGAGGAGTGGTATTAGGGGCAAGAACTTCACTTTGATGAATTTAAACTCCTCCACAATTTTTCTACCAAGTTTGAGGATGACAAGGAGCATTGTCCATTATCAGGAGGCACTTAGTGGCAAATTATTGTCCAATAGATATTTCTTCACACTGGGGCCAAACACTTCATTGAACCAATCTAAGAAAATGTCCTTTGTGACCCAAGCCTTTTGTTAGACTTCCACATCACACACAAGTTAGACTTGCTGACACCGCATCTGCCAAACACTCGGGATTTTCAAAAGATACACCAGTAAAGGCTTCACTTGCAATCACCACTGGCATTGGCACACAGCATCAAAGTTAGCCTGTCTTTCATAGGCTTA